>JACCGJ010009908.1:0-10295 GCA_013407085.1 Atriophallophorus winterbourni
TTTTAAAAATGCTTGTCGTTTTCCAGAAATTCATGATCAAATATTTCCTTGCTCACTAGTCCCTTACAATTATTTCGTAATTTTCTATAAAAATTCAAATCACTTGCCAGTTGTGTCAGTTTGAACTCAGTCCACGCGTCATTTCTGCGGCACATTCATTTACGAGTTCTGCTTCTGAGGAACCTGCCGACGTTTTTTGAAAGACGGGACTTGAGACTGCAGAAAGCTTCATCATCTGGTGCCAATTGGTAATGAAATTCGTCCAAGTTAAATCCTGACCTTCAACTAACTTAAGGTCAAATCTATTAGCGGCTACAACGTCATAGAAAGTTTTGTAATGGGTGACCGTCCGTAACTGAGCGTCCACGTATTTCAAATAGATATCATAACACACCGAATCAAAAGTCAAAACGACATGGTCACTTTTTCAAACCGGAGGTTCATTTATGATTTCCTCAGTCGTCAACTCCTTATTCGTCAATAAGAGTTCGTGTAGAGAACGTGTGTCAGTTCCGCGAAAACGTATCTGTTCAGTCACGTGATTGTACAAGGAATGAATTGCTATCAGTTTACTCAGCTTCTAAGCAAACATATCGCGGGAGGGTTGAGGAGTCAAAATGTACGAATTGAAATCTCTCTTCAACAAGACGTGACAGTGTTGCATTGAAGTGAAAAATTGCAAGGAGTGTGATGGGTTGACATCATCAACAGATTGTGCATTTGGTGGGAAAGTAGTTCCTAGCCAGTAGGGCAAAGTCACTCTTTTTGAGATTCGAGCGGAACCACATGGACGATATGGTTTTCAGACGATTGTGTAATAGTGGTTCAAGGCTCTGAGCTTTCGTACCTGGGAGAAAAAGGTAATCGTTTCAAACCATCTAGAAGTCTCCTCTTGATATACAGATATTTGGAGTCACTTGCTGACTCGCCTAGAGCAGGATCCAAATAGGAAACTAAGCCATATTAGAAGGACACCAACATTTTAGGAACATGCAAAACGACTCCACCCATGTGCAGTCGAACATTCGTGAGAATATTAAAATACAAGCGGTACATCAACCAAAGAAGTGCAAAACTCAACACCCGTCTTCCCATCATGCACTTCAGCGAAGCCTGTCAATCACAGCCCAACCATCCAAGGCACCGTATGATGAGATTGTCTGTTAACGCACAAGATTTACGAATCAATATTTATGGTTTGTGGTTGAAAAAGCGATCGACTTCACAGTAACCAGGCAGTCGAAACATAGCTGCAGATGTATTTATAATGAATGTGTGTTCATTGCTAGGGGCAAAATCAGGATTATCTCTCATATAAAGTCGTTCAATGCTGGAGTGATAATATTTAAACTGTCTAGATTTTACCAAATTAGCATGTATGGGATTCCAAACAAAAGAATGCACCGAATAAAAATTCCTGCAGCAGCTTCGTGTTTGGACCAGGGTTGCCACTGCTGGGTTTTTCCACCCAAATCTGGGTTTTTTATAGCGGTGCAGGGTTTATGGGTTTTAATATCAAAATTTACGCGAAATCTGGGTTTTTTGGCTAAGAATTTACAAAATGCAAATATTATTAATAATACACTCACAAAATGTTGCAAAAATTAAGTTTGTGACGTACTTAGCTTCCGTACGTATTCATTATCCGTTCGAACGATGTTCATGCTCCGATTGCATTGGCTACAATGCGTGGTCGAGTCACGAGATCCAACACCCACGCGAAAAAATCGATCGATCATGGTGTGCATACGACGGTTGTACCCCCGACAGCGACATCAAAGTGAAGGTTTTACCTTCATTTCTGGAGTCATTCTTAAAAGACTTAAGGTGCTATTTTGCTCGAAGTAGTAAACGTCAAAATGATTTCAGAATGATACAAAGTGTTGTTGGGGCAAAAGAGAACAAAATTCCCAAGCTTTCGCAAACAAGGTGGCTGTCACGTGAAAACGTAATCAAAGTTATAATAGAGCAGTGGGATGCTCTTGTACTTTACTTTCAGTCTGAGTCTGGAGTCGATAAAGTGGACGGAGCGAAAAGAATCTACGAAACTATGATCAACAAAGGGACGAAGCACATGCTGCTCTTCTTAGAATATATATTGAAGAAAGTAAATGCTCTTAATGCCGAATTTCAATCGGAACACTTTCGACTGCATCTGCTGCAAAAAATGGTGTCATGTGAATATCAAAGTATTCTTGTTTGTTTTATAAAAGATGACATTTTGGTTTCATCTAAGTTATCAGATATTGATCTCAGTGGTGAAGCAAATCACAAAGACGTAAATGATGTTTACCTAGGTGAACGCACAATGAGTTATCTAGCACGAAACCCCATCGATGGTGACTCCGGCAGATTCAAAAAAGACTGCGTACATTTTTTAATTGAATTATCTTCGCAAATAAGAAAACGCCTCCCTCTCGAAGAAGATGGAGTACTCGCTCTTTTGAAAATACTCGATCCCAAGGTGGCGCAAGATGCAAATCAATCTCCTCAGTCGATCATACCCCTCGCATTGAACTTTCCATCAATTGCACCAGAAAACACACATAATGAGCTTGACGATGAGTGGAGGTCATTCCGGCACTGTAAAGATATTCCTCATGCAGAAAGTATCCCTGAATTCTGGCATTCTTTGCCAAATTTAAAAGACGGGCTCCAGCACACGAAATTCGGAAGGCTGTCGCAATTCATGACCACTTTAATCGTGTTACCGCATTCTTCAGCTTGCGTGGAGCGTATTTTTTCTCAGGTGAATTGCACGAAAACAAAGTTTACTAATAAGTTGAAGGCAGAAACAGTGACTGATCGTATGCTTGCAAAACAAGCAATTACTAGAAATGGCGCGTCGTGCAGTTCATGGGAGCCAAGCCCTAAATTAACCAAAGAAATCGTGGATGGTACAGGCCATGGAAGATATACAAGTAGAATAAATTCCTATAAGAACAATGAGTTGATGACCGTAGAAGGAGTGAATGAAGATGATGAAGGTATGTACAAGATTGACTATTAGCAGACATAGTGCAACGTAAATATTAAATTATATATTTGTTATATTTGTTATTTTATCATTAATTGGGTTAAAGTTATAGATTTTTTAACATCTGGTTTTTTTTTAGCCAATCTGGGTTTATTTCAGAAGCCAATCTGGGTTTTTCAAAGTTCGGTGAGTGGCAACCCTGGTCACGTCTCGTGGGAATGACCAGGATCAATGGCCGATTTTCCACACAGTGTGTATCCACGCCAATCTGATACAAGTGAGCACGGTCAAGGTCAGTTGACACAGCGGCCCACATACGTAAAAGTACATAACTAACGGGGCTAAGGTTAAGCTGTTTGAGGAAAAACAAAAATCTAATTAACTAGTAGGTATAAGGTGAATAAAAATTATCTACTTTCGCATCAGTGCTGAGTGCTATCGAGCTATGCATTTTGATACATATATCCGTGTCCTATCTTGTGTGGTTAACGAGTTATAGTGGATTATTTGCTAAATGACAAAATCACGAGTTCCAAAGCAGCCACATCGACCAGTCGACCAAACGGCCACCACCCAGCCGAACAACCTACCGCAGGCTACCAACATGTTTGACCGCATCACGAAATCCAACATACGGACAAAAAAATCGATAGATCAAGCTGTGACAGCGAGGATTGTTCACCCGACAGCGACTTGGGACCAACTTGACCTCGATGCCACGGGCCTGGATCCGCCGAACGTAACAATGGTCACGGCCGGTCCAGCTAATAGGACGCATCTCGGCACGCAGATTTGTGCCGAGGTCACGTGCAAAGCGTGTGAACAACCGGTGGTTCTAATGGTGAGTAAAATCCATGGTACATGTGACCGTACTTTAGCCCCTGATTCGATAGCATTAATAAAAACTGACAAGGTTTCATGCGCCTGCTATGTTTGTGTTTGTTGCAGAGCTAAATCCTTGCACGATACCGATACTTTTGAATCCAAAATCCAGTTTCGAGTTGAACCTTCGACGTGCGGAGGAAATACTGGTAAATCATGTGAGCACGCAAGAGATCACTGACGTAGACCATCAAACCACACAGCGATTTCGGAAACACCATTGAAGGAAGCTGAGATAGAGGCTATTGGTGTGACAAAAAAGGAAAATAGCATTGATAATACCGTTTTGGAATCATTTAAAACGACCACGGCCGTAGGAAATTCTTACACAGATGTGCTGTTACGGTCTACCTCAGCTGTGTACTCTACAGCGGCTGTACCCGGCTCACAAAGTCAAGACCAAAATGGTTTAAATTCTAAAAAGTCTGACTTTTTGATGCACAATAAGAACTCCCCATTAGCACTGAGCGTGATATGTACGAACGTTAGCGAGTTCCAAAAAAGCTTGTTTGATAGCAAACAGAAACACGACCTCGAGAAATGGTCTCAACTTTGCCATTTTATGCAAATTGAACATGCTATTCCAGACAAAGTGACTCGTCCAACTCGCCACTAAACTTCGACTTATATTGGTCAACCTCGCTTCTAAAAATCACACTAAAATGCGAGGCTGATATCGAGAACGTACTCCTGAATGCGTACCTACTCAAGATAGATCCCGACTCAAATTGCAGCATATATCTCGATGTACGATGTTGGGAAATAAAGGGTAGCTTGAACGCCGGGGAAAAACGGTATCATGAAGTCTAGTTCTAAGTGGTGTACCAGAAAATACTTCTCGAGCATCGATTCAGGAAACCGTAGAGCACGACGTCAAGTAGTGGCGCTACATTGCGTGTTCTCTTGACAAAGGAAAACGAACATTACCAAAGGATGTTAGACTTGGCCCACCCAAACCCAATGTTATAAGTCAAACACTCCCTCGTCTGGAGACAGTGGATGACAGCGTTTCCTTTTAAATGGAAGAAATCAATACATAAAAAATAGTATGTCTGGCTCAAATCAAATCGGGCCGAGCAATTCAAACCGAAACTTAATTGTTGATTCAAGCGGTCAGCGACCAATATTGAGCTCACTGACTATTCAGAGGGATCCGGCATCACACGTGTTTAACGCCTTATCACATACCACGTGATTCATCCCTACATGAAGCAGTATTGATTAGATGTGTTTATACAAATGTTCATTGTTTAGTCAACAAGTTGGCGGAACTGATCCATATCTGTGTAGACCATTCCCCTGATCTTACTGCTTTGACTGAAACTTGGTATAAGTCGAGTATGATGACAGAGAATTTGCGATTCCCAATATCACGCTTCTATGCCGTGAACCTGATGGTATTAAAGGTGGTGTTGCCACAATTAACTAAAGATAAATATCATTTCAGATACTGATCTTTCACTCACCGACACGCCGTGGTGCTCACTTGAACTGGAATCCGGTGAAAGCTGTACAATCGGGCTCATATACCGCTCACCAACATCGACCTCAGAAAACAACGATATGCCAGTTGAAAGACTTCAGCACCTCAACGCTCGATAGCACAATCAAATGCTAATAGTGGGGGACTTCAACCTTCCACGGCTATACTCAAGAGGCCACCATCCAACCAACTCACTGGAGCACAAAGTTTTCGAAGTATTCGACCTAGTATCCTTGTACAACCACGTCTTCAATCATACGCGAAGGAAGGGAACATATCGGCCATCTATTCTGGACCGTGTTTTGACTTCGAACGCATCGGTATCGAATCAATCGCCTACGAAGCTCCACTGGGGTGGAGTGACCATGTCGTGCTCGCGTTCGATTATATCTGCAGTGCTTTGAGACACAGCGACGAGGCGAAGGTGATCCGTAAAGTAGACTTTTGGAGACTCAGAGAAGCACTCTGTGAACTAAACGAGGTCCAACTTGATTTCAGTGACTCAAATACATATCACAACTCATTGTTGAACTACCTTCAGATGCTAATCCAACCAAACTCTCGATTTATTCCCAGCAAAGATGTCAGCACTTTCGGATTCCCTGTTCGCAGTAGAACCAAAAACGCATTTCACTGAAAAGACGAGCCTTGGCCAGTCATTGTGATTTTGCTACTCCTCCAACTTGGGTTCAATTACGGAAACAGAACAGCAGGACAAACAACAGTACCAGCAACGCATGGTGGAAAGAATGGAATATAATTCAAAAATACTGTACAAAATTGTGAATGAAAGAACAAAAGTGAAACCATATGTTTTCCGTTCATAACTGAACAAGGAATGACTACCACAGTTCAAGAGCAGCGGATACTCTTGCGAGCTTTTACTCCCAAGTGTTCTGCCCGAAACAGCAACTATTGCATCATGGTTTATCAAACTCATTAGAACCTCTAAGTCAACCAATAATTGACGAAGTCGTTGTGGAACGACACCTACGGCGACTAAATACGAAGAAATCCCAGGGTGGGGACAACATTACCCCAGCTATTCTCCGTGCATGTCATAGACAGCTTTCACACAGTCTAGCGGAGGTTTTCATCTGGAGTCTTCGCGACGGTTGCGCACCGTCAGCATGGAAAGCTGGTGTGATAACACTAATTTACCAGGGTGGCTGTTGTTCCGACTTAGCACATTACAGGCCTGTTACGCTGCTCCCGTTCATCTCGAAAATTATGGAGCGCATCCTAACTGAGTGTATTGTCGGTCACCTTGAAATTAAAGGACTTTTATTAGCAGTGTAACATAAGTTTTGCTGAAGCAGATCTTGTCTCTCAAATTAACTCATCACTATGGACGATTGAAAAACATCTCTTGATCCAGGATACTCCGCTCATGCATTCGTTGATGTGTCAAAGGCGTTCGATAAGGTCAACCACTGCCTGCTTCTGGAAAAATTAGTGCAATTGGGATAACAGGAAACTTATTATCGTGGATAATGGATTATCTGACCGATCGGCATGTGCAAGTCCGCATTGAAGGCGTTCTATCAAAAAGCATAAATGTCACCAGCGGCGGCCCTCAATGTTCAGTGTTCGGGCCTATCCTTTTCTTGTTATACATAAATGATATTGCATAAGTAGTACGATGTAAGATGGTTCGTTTTGCTGATGACATAAAAATAATGAAACAAATCCGATCCATTAAAGATTGTTTGATGCTGCAAGAAGATTTGGATGCTCTGTATCACAAGTCTCAACTAAATCAGATGCCATTCAACATACGTAAATGTTAAATGTTTCAACTTGGGTGTTAATATGATCGTACATTAAATATTGGTCATGAAAACTTGACTTGGACCAGCGCTTAGAAGGATCTCGGTATCTGGATTACTAATAGCCGAAACCAAATCGTCATTGCCAGAAATGTCTTCAACAGGGAAAGCAGTATCTTGGGAATGCTGAGAAGAAAACTTGGGCGGTCCTCTCTTTAAACGCTCCCCCACATTGTAAATACTTACATCTATCTGACGATAGAATAGATCCCAGTTTGTGCACCGCGGCTGTGTAGAAACATTGAATTGCTGGATAAAATTTACCACTGAGCGACGAAGCTAGTTGATGGGATGCATCACATCTTATTCCAAGAGCGAATGGCCATACTGTAATATACCGATTTTACGCGAAGGGGAGTAAGCAGCGATATGATACAAACATAGAAAATACTACGGATTCAAAATCGCCTACGCGATTTGATACACGTCAGTTCCCTTAAGAATACACGGAGTCATTCAAGTTGCCTCGTTATAGCGCAATCAAGACTCGGTTGTAGACGTCATTTCTTCTCGGTGCGTATTTTCTTTTATGTGAAATTCACTATCACAGGATATTGTGAACGCTCCTAAGCTCCGTGAATTCAAATCGAAACTGGATGCTTGTAGCAAGAGCACCCCACTATCGGCCCTGTATATTGACCTCACACAAACCAAACGCCTCGATAGAATTTTGATTGCATCCTCTGTATTTTTATAACTGTCTTCCAATGGCATATGTAAAGCGATTGCTTTTTCCACCATAATATCTTGATTCTTGATTCATTTGTGCCGAAACCTAAGTATGACGTAAAATACTTATTCACCAAGTAAGAGCGGGGAATTTGAGCACCAGCATCCAGGATCGTGTCGAAATTTGGTCAGATATTTTTGCAAAACGATTTGATTGCAGACATGTATTAACTCACGGTGAGTATTCAAATCGACTATACGTGATATCACATGATTGTGAATTATTTTTCCAGCAACGAATATTTAATATGTTATCGTGATATGAAAGCGAAGCACCTTTTCTGCGTAATAGGCACAAACAATGCAATAGTTTTTGCCACGAACTACGATCACGTGACTAAAAAAACGAGGCCTAGCGAAATGGCGCTGTTCACTCTCAGCTCGCGTAGTCGATTTTCGAATGCGCTCACCCAGGTATGAATAACAATGTGATCGAAGCAGTGACACGTATACTAGGGTGATACGATCAAATAACCGAATCGCGCGTCGTGGGACGTGGCAGCGGCAGTGAGAAAGTATATTTGAAGAGAAACCACGAAAATCAAAACTGAAAGACCTGGTTTATCGAAACCGCTTTCACGTTTTAGTGAATGGCGAACTTCCTTCGAAAATCAATTTGTGGACAACTGATTCCAAAATTGCCATACACCGGAAAGAAAAATAGCACTGCGACCCTAGGCTAACGAGATTACTGTGGCCTGGAATTTTCCAGACTCGTTTTGACAAAAAATTGATGGAATGAATGATGTCGATAGAGATACTTCCGGGTCAGAAATATGATATTTATCAAACGAATTAATATTGACCTATGAGTAGCTACTGTTGCACTGGGATGGGATTATCTGCAAAAATGCATAATATTTATAAGCCAGTTCAAACGAAAACACTATGCTGTGACAAAGCTCATTTGCATGTATTTCCATCACACACACACACACCCAACGACTGGTTTCGTGCTGTTTGCACTCATCAGGTAGGGACAGTAGGATCAGGATCCGCATGCGCTTGAAACTATGCTGTAACATTTTTTATCCAGCGTCTGATTTTGACAAAAATTCGGTTAAATAGCGCTGAAAATGTTGCTGCTCAACACTATAAAAGATGAGAAGAGGGGTGAAGTGAGAAATCAGTTAAAGCCTTACGAACAGTGAACAAAGACGCTAAGCTGTCAAAGCCGGTGCATGTACCATAATAATTACAGCATTGAAGTGGTCAGTCGAACTTAAGTTTTCGAAAACTGTAACACTTATGTATGCGCGAAAAGTTCATCACCAGTTCGGTTTGTGCATTCAAGATTAAGTAGCTGAAGAAAGAAAACGTCACGTCATTGCCAAGAAAATGAAATTTGTTTTTATGCATTTCAAAAATTTTTAATCTAGGAGATCAAACAGATCACGTGGTCTGATTAAATTGACGTATTTCGCCCACACAGAACGTGTCTATCCCGTGACCATACGAAAATAAAAACGCTAAATTTTGACCTGGCCAGTTCGAGAAAGTGCGTTAAATAGTAAGTGCATATTTTACGTGCTAGTGTTTGAAGGTCAACAAATCACGTGACCTTCAAACCGGATGCCTAAACAAAGTTCGGTGATTACTGTAATCGATAGCGTGTCTACACGAAAATGGCGTTTTCTATAACGTAGTGACTGTCCATATTGCCAGATCATCCAGACAATCCAAAATAATTGCTTAAGAAATCTGCCTTAAACAACAAGTGTCAATAAATGTGCCTCACTCTCAGTACTGCGGCACTATCACTCATTATATAGAGGACAAACGTCATTAAGACCTTCCTAAAAATTAAAATAAATCGAGTTAATATACTGAACAACTGTAGGCCGATTGTGAATGTAACGTTTTGGTATTTCACTTTTAGCGGGAGCCTACACCTTGATTCTAAAACATCCCTGCGTTGATAAATATTTTGCAACTTAAAGTTCATTAGTATAGTTGGCATTCTTCGCACAACCCTGGTATTACATAAGTTTTCAATCAGCTAGAGACCAGCGGTATACACCCAACACAGCTTGGACACAAATGTGAGGTTTAATTTTTTTATAGAATTGAAATACGTTATGCTAGACTCTAATTCCTGTTGTACACAAGCTATTTCCTTTGAAAAACGTCCCACATCAGTTTGCATTGCTCTAAGAGATGAGGATTGGTCCCATCTAACAAGCGTATGTATGGACTAGATTGTTTGCGTTGTCCATAGTTATGCTTATGCGAACAGCAAAGTGGTTAATGTTTTGTGCTGGTCACCCACACACACGCACATTCGTCATTTACGGGCGTCTTGGGCGCCCGACCTCGGAAAACTCTATGGTTCTGTAGTTAAAAATTTGGTTCATAGTACGAACCCAATCTTTCAATGCCAAACCTTGTGTATCCT
>JACCGJ010009909.1:0-120472 GCA_013407085.1 Atriophallophorus winterbourni
CGGCTTGATTAAAAGCTCGGCAGGCTTTGGACAAAGTTTGACAAGGAAATGTCGACACACTCAAAATGCCACGCAAAAGAATACGGAAGCAACCGATCACGAGTCAGACCGAGCAAAAATGTGACAGACACAACCTGAATATGCATCCGCGCGAAAAACAGATAACCTTTAATCCTAGCACCACAAAAGAGACAAAAAGACAGTTAAAAGACAAACGATTTATAAGAAAGTTGTAATGATTTGCTACAGCAATGTATGGTCGAAAACGATCCCTAAAGTTAGAAGAGTTAACTCTTTGAGACGAACTTTTCAAGCGCTTCGTAGACGGCGAGTTGGAGCTTGGCCTCGGCTTTCTCCTCTTCACCTTGAGCGGTGTTCGCTTTATCGGAGACCTTCTTCAATCCGGAAGAAATGGCATCTGGATCTAGTTGGTCCAACGTCGCCGCTTCCTCGGCCAGGATTTGTACCGAGGAATCGGCATTGATAGAAACAATGCCACTGCTTACTTGAAGATAAAAGAAAAGGCATCACCGGTCGAACCGCAAGTAAGAAGACATTTAAAATACAACTGAGATGAATAACATTTGCAATACCATTGAAAGCAAATGGAAAATGGTAATAAATTTCGGTAAAACCGATGGAAGAAAACAAAAACCTGCATATCGATACAAGCTGACATTCCACATAGCGCCTGAGCTGTGATTACCAAACAGAAATGAAACTAACTAAAACAGATAAAGGGCTCAATACCTATCGTGATCGATATAATAATATCAACGATGTAAATGAGAACCACGTCGCATGCTAACCAGATAGCACATTTTTACAAGCGTGAAATACTCTCATGGAAGACATGACTATATCAAAAGAGCGTGTCTGTGATAATCATGATGGATTGGATTCGATGAAGATTGAGATTTCTATTTTCATTCTTACATCGGTCTAGACCTGGACAAACCTGACAGTACCTTAACGAACGTGGCAGTCTGTGACCGGTGCGGCACTTTGCCTGGACCAGGCTTGTGCTTTCATACATATAGACAACGTGCAATCTCTGACTGTGTGGTACTTTGTATGGATCAGGTTTGTGATTTCATACGTACATACATACATATAGAACGCAAAACATAAGCGAAATAAAGCTGTATTATACAGCACAGCAACGTGAAACGAAGCACTATCAACGTTGACGCATAATCACCGATTCATTATGCTATAGTGAAAATTCTAAATTTCTTCTACCAATCTTTCATAGGTTCCATCCCGTATAATGGTTGTGTGGCAGTTAAGTACTCGGTACGTGTTACCAATGTAACGCTGTCCATTATGATGATGAATTCATCAAAAACATCTTCATGAAAGGCGTTCAATTGCTACCAATAAATGAATGCTGTTCTGTCATAAAACCAAAGGTTGCCATAGCCGGGGGTAACAATGAGGATAAGCTCCCGCTGTCTATAAAATGCTCCCCAATGGCGTGTGTCAAATAGCCTCTGACAACCAAGTCCAGCTTCTGGCCTGCACGAGTGGCTCCCTGAGCCCGGCGGAACTGCTTCTACCAACAGGAGAAGGGGCGAGGGCAAGTGACTGGCGCCTGAAAACCAGTTTGCTTCAGGCAGATGGAGCTCGTTATCTGGGAGGGCATTTCATCTAGGGGGAGGAAAACCCTGATTTTAAACCTCCGCTGCCTTGCGGGATACCCAATCGCGGGAAAGGCTTCGGGAGAAAACCCTGAGGAAAAATCTGGGGCAGAGTCCCGTAGACGGTTAGTTGATGCACACCACCTCTTTCTGTCAACTCCCTGCTGCCTTGCAGGTCGCACTTGGTTGTGCAAAGGCTAGAGAAGTTGACTCGAACAAACGCCGAGTGGTGCTGGGGACGCTGCTTTGTACCCAAATTCCCAAGACACTTCATGAATCACGAACTATTACAACCTATCGCTAATGCTACGGCGTTCCCGGTACGCGACTCGCCTCATGCTATCCCAGCGGCTGGGGTGAAAAGTAAGCAAGCTGGGTCCCTTAATACCCGCTCCCCGTTGTTTATCTCGTGTTGGAATGTCAGAACGCTTCTCGATCCCGGTAGCCAATGCATCACGATGCGCAGTCTCTGCGACTATGGCGTGAGTATAGGCTGCTTGTCGGAGGTAAGAATCCCGGGCACTGGCTGCATTCGTATCAAGATTCCAGGGAGGGACATCTCCTACTGGTTGTACCACAGTGGACCAACTGACAACTCGGCATTGCGATTGCGCTTGATGCGAAGGCCCAGAATGCCCTAACGTTATGAGAAGCCATTTCACCACGAATTTTGGTTATGCGTTTCCGTGGAAAACCGGTCAACCTGAGTGTTTTGTCTGTTTACGCGCCTACCATGCCCACCGACGATGCATACAAGGACGCATTTTATGAAGAATTACAAAAGGCCGTAGATAAAATCCCTAGGCGCGACATGCTGATCGTTGCTGGTGACTGGAATGCCCGTACAGGCGAACCGGACGCTACTACACAGCGGATTATCGGCAAGTTCAGTCTCGGAACACGTTGCGAAAATGGTGAGCGCATGCTTAATTTCCCGCGCTTTAACCGTCTGACAGTGACGAACACGCGCTTTCAGCATCCTAGGAGACACTTGTTAACATGGTATTCTAACGACGGACGCACTGCACACCAGCTGGATCATATTTTAGTCCGCTCGCGCTGGAACTCATCTGTTGAGGACTGTAGGGCTTATCGTGGTGCTGAGACCGGCAACGCCAGCGGTACAGATCACGTCCTGGTACGCGCGAGAATCAAAATTCACTTCAGCTCTCGTCCGAGGCCCCGCCCCACTAAACGAATTAATACAGCGGCTTTGAACGACAGTAAAAAGTGTCTCGCTCTATCCAATTATCTCGCCTCCGAGCTAACTAATTTTGAGGTTTCGGACGAATCCAATGCTTCAGTCGACTCTCAATGGAATCATCTGAAATCAGCGTTACAACGAGCCTCAATAGCGGAGCTGGGGGTGACATCCCGAAAATGGGAAGACTGTATATCCGAGGAAACCCTGAGGTCATCTGACAAAGCTCGCGAAGCGTGATTGTCGGGATCGTAAGCGCACCGCTGCCTCATACGATAAGCTATGCGATTCTTCAGTTGACACTCAGTGGAATCATCTAAAATCAGCATTACAACGAGCCTCACCAGCGGATCTTGGGACGACTTCCCGAAAACGGAAGGACTGGTTATGAGAGGAAACTGATGTTATCTGGCAAAGCTCGAGAAGCTAAGGCCTAAGGCTCAAGCCACGTGTGCAAGGCCTGCTCTTCCGTTCTGATTGAACCATGGCGTCGACCAGCTGTTCACATTACGTCATATTCTGCAACATCGATACCGATATCAGCAGGCAACGGCAGCTTGTTTAATCGATTTCCAAGCTGCCTTCGACTCCGTTGACCGAGATTCGCTGTGGAGTGTGATGCTGGCGGATGGTATGCCAGAAAAACTTGTGCGCATGTTCCAGCGTACTACTCATTCACGCAGACCCGCGTACGCGCATATGTAATGGTGTCTTCGAGGTTCCCCATTATGACTAGTTTCCGGCATAAGTGCCCTTTGTCCCCTGTGCTATTCAACTTTGCGGTCGATCGGACAGTGAAGCAGGCGCTTGCAGACTACGCCAGTGTGACGCTGAGTCTGCGCGTCTCGATTGCCGATTTGGAGTATGCTGACGACATCATAATCTTGGGGGATGATCCTGGAACGCTTCAGCTGATTCACGAACACCTCGGCTCATTTACTTCTATGTTGGGGGCTGCGAATCAACACGCGCGAAACGAATTATTTCACCGCCTCCACCAGGCCTCACTTACCTCTGAAGATTGATGGTGAGAATTTGGGGGTGATGAACACCTTCTGTTACCTTGGCCCGCCCTACAGGTCACACCAAGGATAAGATACTGACCCGTGTACAAGCTGCGCCCACGGCGTTTTAGCGACTACGTTGGGTTCTATTTAGCCGTATAGAAATCAGCCGACGTACAGAGCGGCGATTCGCCCAGTTCTCACTTATGGATGCGAGTCGTGGCCTGTGCGGGTTGAGGATATGCGGATACTAGAGGTTTTCGACCACTGGTGTCTCCGACGCATCCTCAATGTTCGACGGGATGAGCGAGTGACGAATGACGAGGTTCGCCACCGTTGTTTTGATATCCCTCACCTGAGTTCGATATTGCGACAACACCAACTGAGATGGTTTGGCCACAACCTGAAACGCTTGGACGCAGAACAAACCAGAGTTCCCATATCGCCGACACCCTGCCCGGAATGGCGATGTCGTTGCAGAGGGCAAGTGAAGACGTGGCTCGCTACCGTGCAGTAGGATATGAAACTGCTGAGTCTTTGTTCGATATATAGTTGTCGTGCGTGAAACTGTACCTAGCTTAGAATGTGCGCGGATCTCGCTTCTGACCGTCGAGCGGGGGCGGGTGCAATCCCTGACATCAACGAAGCCGACTCATCCTCCAGGAAGAGATAGTCACGCAATATTAAAATATCGTAAGCCATGCCATGATACTGGTGTGCGATTGAATACATACCGCACCCTCTCCTTGTCTCATTCTCATTTTGCCTTCAATCCTGGCGTACTGGAACCGTAAGAAGCTGTGGCATTGGATTACTGTTGCGTAAAAGCTATCTTTTACTTATAGTACACATTTGCCACATTTCGTTAGCCGAATCCTCGTTAATTTGTTGTCTCGAATTTTACTTGGGCAATCCTGTTGTATACTCAACAACTCTTGGATTTACCGCAGCAGAGAAGCTTATATCCTGTTGTGGGGCAGATTTTCCCTTTTTCTCCAGATCGGCCCGTTAAATTTATTATTATTTATATCCGCATTTGCATGCCCCACGGCCAATTTCGTGCTGTTTGCGCCCATCAGGTTGGAATATTTTGCGATATTTAATCATTCGCTGCCTAAATGTTGTTTTTTGTCGTGAATGTAAAGTACTACGGTCTCATTGAAATGGTTCTCTGAATAATTCGTTCAATCACAAATTGGTAGACATCATTCTACGAGCTGTTCATGAGCTACAACTCTTTCAATGATTTTTATTTACCCCCGCGTAGATGCATCGCATGCTGTTTAACGTCTGGTTCAAGCCACTCCCCGTTTTTTCAGGTTCTCCAAATTGTTCACCTCGTCCAACTCTCGACAGCGTAGCTCTATTCAGCCACGCTCAAGTACCGGAATCAATAGCTCGCTAAATAACTCCGCTGGGTCACTTGGTTGTGAAAACGTACTGAACTTGGAAAGAAACGGATCATCCGGACACTGTGTCGACACGAGTTCGAAGTAAGTTTCGTTCGCATTATTCCCTCTCTCTCGTCCTGTTTGCTCGATTCAAAAAGATGGGCCAACTTCATGCTCTAACCACATGGAAATAAACCTTACGCCTATCATTACACTGCGTATTGCTTTATTCTGCCTTCGGTGCCTTACGCAAATAACCGTGAAAAATCGAATTGCCACCGGTACTGAACTGCGTGATGGAGGCTCACTAGCATTTTAAGTTTAAGTCTGGGTCTGAGCAACCCGACATTATCTTACCCCACTCACAATTCATCACTTTGCGGCACTTTGCTTGAATTAGGCTTGTATTTTGCATACATACATACATACATACATACATACATACATACATACATACATACATACATACATACATACATACATACATACATACATACATACACACATACATACATACATACACATGCATACATATATACACACATACATACATACATGCTTACATACATACATACATACATACATACATACATACATACATATTGATTTGTGAACAGTAGGCAAGATTCCGTCCTGACAAACTTTAGAACAACGCCCCAATTTAAATAGCCTACGATATTGGCCTTTCATGATTTAATAGGCGCTTTTTTTTGTTTGAAAACTGTTTTCTTTCTATGTTTATTGTCATTCTTCACCGTAACTGTTTGTAATCAATGTTACTGAATCTCCAAGAAATAATCCACTGTGCGCGGGGCGTTTCCTATCTGGTCCGAGCTACGTCTGCTTATTTCATTCTGAATAGCTGTTTTTGCTTTTCAAGACGTGAACCTAATCTCTATTGCTGGAGCACTTGAGCGGATTTTGGGAAGCAGAGACATTCGGAAACATCAAGTTTCCCCATCCACCAGAGCTGGCAAAGATTGTGTTGCGATCTCATTAAATTGTATCGCGAAATCGATGCGGGTGACCTTTAAGTGCAAGGAATCAAAATATTACTTTTACTTTTGTGCGACTACCTCCTCCTGGAGGATCAGTCGTCTTCAATGAAGGTTCTTGGGGATTTGGGTACAAAGCGGCGTCCCCAGCACCACTCGGTGTTTGTTCGAGTCAGCTTCTCTAGCCTTTGTACAACCAAGTGCGTGAGAGGCAGCAGAGAGTTGCCAGAAAGAGGTGGTGTGCACCGTTTACGAGACTCTGCTCCAAGTATTTCCTCACGGTTTTTTCCCGAAGCCTTTCCCGCGATCGGGTATCCCGCAAGGCAGCGGAGGTTTAAAATCAGGGTTTTCCTTCCCCTAGATGAAATGCCCTCCCGGGCTAACGAGCTCCATCTGCCCGAAGCAAACTGGTTTTCAGGCGCCAGTCACTCGCCTTCGCCCCTTCTCCTGTTGGTAAAAGCGTATACTTATAGCGTTTGGTTCATTGTTAACCAATGAGTTTGAGTTTGGAAGGACTTCATCTAGTCCTCCTTGTACTTGTATACAAATACAATAAAGTAAGTAAGCTGTGCGATAAATACCTAAGTCCTTCAATGGGATGACGTACCTTGATAATGTTTGAATTCTTCCAACAGTTGGTCCTCTTACATACGCGCTAGTCTCACCATTTCTTTTTTAATCACTTCCGTTGGAACGTGGTTTTTTACGTGTCACAATCATATGACATCATTGTGAAATATGGCATGATATATAACCTCTCGTGCTAGCAATCCACCCGTTGTCTCTAATAATTAAACTAATGCGTAAACAAAATGCCATTGGATTGGTGACTTGAGCTTGAACGAGTGAGCATGTCGGTAAACTGTGTTGCTGTGACGAGTTTGTGTTTAAAATGAATCGCCACAGAGTGCAGGTTGCGAACGTGCATGGTAATCTGTCGTGCTAATGTACTCATATGCACTCAGATTTGGTATACGTGTCCCAACGGATTGTTGTGGATTGTGAATCTTTACCCTGCTCTCTCTATGAACGCCTTCACGGTATTTTCATCTGCTTCGTTATTAAGCATATCCATGTGCAATCGTGCAACAATTCTGTGCTGTGCAGCTAACACCGTACTAAATTCATTTACCACCGGTAGTGAGCTGCATGCGAACAAACGCTATAGTCTCACTTCCATTGCTATTTTCCTTTCCCACATCTGGCTAGGCCTGGGCAACCCGGCTGTATTTGACTGTGCGGCACTTTGCCTGGATCAGGCTTGTGATTTCATAGATACATTAGGATATCGATAGCAAGTATCAAACTCTCATACAAACGTGATGTAAAACCCCTACGTTGAAGGATTAGATGTCGTTTAGATTATACGGGTAATTCTAGCTGCTCTATGGAAACGTGTTTTCACCTGTTTGTGCTCGTTCAAAATTTAGAAATTCTGGCAGTTTCTTGTCGAGGACAGCGGTCGTCATAGAATCAACCGCTCTTCTGAGGTATTTTGGTGCAATATGTCGTAATTGCAGGCATATATTTTTAGTCATTCACACTTTTTGGATACTGAATCTGTTAGGTTCGCATTGGTGAGTTCAGTTGCGAAAGTTTGCTCCAATCGCATGGTAAAATGAAGTTCTCAAATGACGTTAATCCTTCGATTGAGCCTTGAAAACGATTACTGCGTTCTAGTCCAGGTTGAACCGGTACACCTATCCGGATGGGGTGCAAGCGAATGAGAGTGTTTGGCTCGACACATTAGTCATCAAAGACAGCATTACACCTGTAGCACGTACGGTATGCTTAACTGCCACACAATCATAAAAAAGTAAAATCCTAAAAGATGGGGAAGGGTGGGACTTAAATTGCTACGGCTTCTATAGAAGAGTAAGCACAAACAAACTGGGAAGAGGTGCATACACCTCGAATGGAACATGCATTCAAACAAGTTTCGTGAACGAGTAGAGCAACATCAGCACGGCAGCTTCCTTGCGGCTTTCACTGTCATGCATCATAACAAGCTTTTCTCGTCACTCCACTTGACAACATACAAGGTTATTCAAACACTCCAAGAAGATGCTTAGTGCAAGACCGCCATTGAACACGGTTTCGGGACATATCCTGAAGCGTAACTAACCATTGCGATATATGATCGCGGGGACACCAGCCTGGAAGACGCGCTGCGCCTACTTTGGAAAGGTTACTAGTAAGAATTTTAAGCTGCCTATGCCATGTGACGTTTTGGCCACCCCGAGATTTAGGCCAATCAGGGTGTGCGTCGCAAAAAGAATCTGTTTCGGAAGTCGGTGGTCCGGCATCCGTAAAACGTGACCCAACCAGCGTAACCTATGCAGGTTGATCTGCTTCTCTATATCGACATTACTACCAAACAACTTATTTCGGAGAGCATCGGTGCGCATACGATTTTAACAGCTAACTCCTAAAATGCTGCGGAGACACCGGTTGTCGAATACTTGGAGACGCTGAATGTGTTCTTTACGTAAGGTCCAGGTTTCGCACCCATACAGTAACACAGCCCGAACTGCCGCTTTATAGACTCTACCCTTTAGTAGTAGAGACAGTCCTTTCTGACGCCAGAGGTGACCTAGGTTGCGGAATGCTACGGTCGCTTTAGAAATGCGTGCCGAGACCTCGTTATCTAATGATGCAGAATTATTGATACAACTACCGAGATACGTAAAACGATCCACAATTTCAAGCGCCTGATTGTCAAGTAATAAAGCGTTGTTCGATAAGTCGATGTCCTGCAGAAGAACACTGCACAGGGCGCAAAACGCATTCCAAATGCGGGCACAATACTAGATAGCTTGTTCAGTATCGCCTGTGCATCTGTGTATGAGTCGAAGATCAGAACTATGTCATCAGCATAATCCAAGTCGAGAAGCTTGAGGCCTGGCATTATGTGAACTCCGAAAGCTGGGGCACCTTCGTTGCATAATTCCATAATTGCATCAATTACAAAATTGAACAAAAACGGAGAAATCGGGCATCCTTGTCGGACGCCACTTGTGGTGTGGAATTTGGGTGAGAGTTCATTGTAAACCTTAACGCATCCGGATGTATGAGCATAAAGTGCGCGTAGTATGGTGACATACTTATGCGGAACGCCTTTGCACAACAAGGTCTTAAACAGGACATTTCGATCGACTGAATCAAATGCTCCTTTGAAGTCTAAAAAGATGGCTATTGTCGGCTGTCGATAGGTGTGCCGCAGTTCTAATATCCCTCGAAGAGTAAAAATGTGGTCGACACAGCCTCTGCCAGGCCGGAAGCCAGCTTGCTGCTCACGGATCTGTGATTCCCTATGCGATGTTAATCTTCGAAGACATATGGACGCTGATAATCTCGTAATGATGGGAGTGAGACTTATTCCACGGTGATTAGAGCATGAGCTTCGCACACCTTTTTTAAATATAGGTATGATAACTGATTCGCCCCAACTCGGAGGGATGGATTCTGACATCCACACTTCACGGAGGAGATCTCCTAATGTGCTGATTAGTACTTGGCCACCTTCTTTGAACAAAACAGGCGGTATGTCATCGAGGCCAGCAGCTTTGAATCGTTTCATGGATTCGATACATGCTTTAATTTCTAAATCATTAGGGGGATCTACGCTAACAGGCCAAAGATCACACTGCCTCAAGTGAGGGAATGATTCTGTTGCAGGCGACCAGCTGAATTGTTCTTCAAAATGTTCGGCCCAGCGTGACAGGCGGCGATTCTTATTAGTGATAAGAGTACCGTCTAATTCCGCTATAGTCTCACTCACTCCTTGTTTCATAGGCCCAGTCGATCGAATAAGTTGGAAGAGTTTTCGCGCGTTACCCGCATTATTTGCTATTTCCATTTCTTCTACCTTATTTAGCCACCACCTTTCTCTGTCTAGTATTAAGCTCCGTTTAAGTTCATTCCTCACGCGTCTACGCTCTGTATTGTGTCCAGGACCATGAGGTATTTCGCGTCGCTTGTGAAGAATTTCTATAGAGCGCTGTGAAATCCAGTGGGACTTTTGGGTTGGTTGTGCAGTCTCACAGGCTGTTATTGCGGCGGCTCGCATAATCCCTGCTATTTTGTTCCACCTTTCATCGGTAGTTGCATACTGGGCAACTGGGAGTGAGTTTCTCAAGGTGGTCCTGTAAATGTCTTGAACTGCAGGCTGAAAGAATTTTTCGACAGCAATGCGTTTCCCATTCGAGGGCTTCGTACCGGAGAACTTTAACGAGAACCTACATCGCACAAGAGCATGATCTGAATCTACGCAGGTATTCCAAAAAGAGCGGCAGTCCTCAATGCAACCTCTCCAGCGAGCACGTATGGCGATATGGTCGATTTGGGCCGAAGGTTGGCTTCCATCCGGCGAGCGCCATGTGGCACATTGACATCTTTTATGGCGAAAGGAGGTGCTGCTAATGAATAATCGAGATTATGCACAGAATTGTATAAACCGTTCACCATTATCTGTGCGTCGGCTTTCAAGACCAAACATGCCACCTAATTGTGATTCAGATGTATCTAAGCGACCTAGTCTGGCATTCATATCTCCTGCTAAGACAACAATATCGGAGCTTTTTGCACGTCGCAAAAGAACATAAAGATCGTCGTAGAAGGCGTTCTTCTCGTCGTCGGAATTGGTGTTAGTCGGAGCGTAAGTTGCTACAATAAACAAGCATCTCTGATTAGAAGATTTTGAGTTTGGTCTAATATTAGTGGCGAGTCTAACTGCGCACATTCTGCTATTGCGAGGAATCCAATCGATTAGACAGGATTCGGCACGTAAATTCAGCACTATACCAACACCCGCCTGTCCTGAAATGGCAGCTACAGAATCACCAGAGCAGCGCAAAAAGTAGCGAGTTGAAAGATTTGGGGCAGTAAGTTCAGTAATTATAGACGGATCATATAAGCGCGTTTCCGATAAACAGCAAACATCAATAGATAGACTATCTAAGGTAAGAGTCAGTGCAGCTTGCTGGCCTATATGTCTCACAGTCCTAACATTCATGGCTCCGATGTGAGCAGAGGTCCGTGGTTTAAGAAAGTGATCTGTAGATTCGCGAACAGAAAATGTTCCAACATGTAACGTGATGTGTGTGCGCACTGTTGGTCTACTCGTAGGTAATATAGTAGCATAATCGTTACTTAACTGGGTTGTTGACTAAATAAATGTCACGTAGTCTGTATATTGAACAAGAACCATATTATGCGTCAGTGATCCATATTGATTGAGGATTGATCGACAGTACATTGACTGTCTATACTGTGTTGGTTCATTCACTGAATAATTGACTATCACAAAGTCTTTATAGTAAACGAAACGCATATTACACGCCCGCGATCAATATTGATTGATACCTGTTCGATAGTTCATTCTATACTACTACTATACTACTTCTATACTACTATGACGATAGCAACAAAGCAGCCTTAACGGGAAAAATGCATCATTTCTATTTACCCCCTTGCGTGATTTTTTGTTGTTGTGACTCAACCAAACAAAAAATAAAAAAATGTCGTTTGCAAATGGAGAAAAATTTCATTGTTCTTCTGCCTCCTTTTCATGTTTCGTGCATTTTATTTTCCGTGCAACTGTGGTCTGGTAAATCTTCCATTTTACGCACCGTAATGGTCTTTGTGAGCTTTATCCCGACAGTTTCCTTGCGGTTTTCGTTTGTGTCAACTATGTCATCACTCTTAATGATTTTTTGTTGTGCGTTGTTACAATGTGTTTGACAATGAACGCGAATACTTTAACACTTGGACTAATGCGCATCGTTCTTGCGGGCCGTGTGTACGTTGGTCATTTAGCTCTGCCTACTCACGAATCCCGTGCAATGTTCCATAATCCACCGTTTACGATTGTTTACGATCAGTTCCTTTATCGTGCTCCTTCCAGCCCCGTCACCGACGATTCTCACACACCGCCTTCGTCGTTCTCCAACCTTACTTCGGATAATCTCTGCAAGCCTGTTGAAAACGCACCCCGGCCCGACTGGATGCAAATTCTGAACCCCGATTCCCCCGGGCCGGTAGAGTCGTTTCGCTTTGACTGTCATTTTCGCCCTCTGGCAGACAGTTTGACCGGATTCAAGGTTAGTTCATCGGATGTGCAATCTGTGCTGTGCGGCTTACATCGTGCTAAATTGATTGGTCAACAGTACTGATCTTCATGCTGAAACAGGCTGGAGTCTCACTACCATTTCTATCCCCCCGTCATATCTGTCTAGGCCTAGGTAACTTGACAGTATTCCAGCCCACGTGCTGTCTCCCACTGTACGGCACTTTGCCGGGATCAGGCTTGTGCTCTCATACCATACCATCGAATAAGCGATCGAGATTTTATTGTATGTTTCCTGTTTCTTATTGCGTAATTGCTCCAAGCTGAAACTTTTCCGATCAGGCTAATAAAACCAACCAGTTCAATCGTGGATGAGATCGTGCCCATGTTTTTGAACAGATTGATCGTACCGGCCTTATTTAACAATGGCAGTAAAGTTCAATGGTTTGCACTGTTTGAAGTCATGTGGACACTACATGTCGCTGTTACAGGGAAGCTTGTTGCCCTTATGGGACTACATAATGATGCGGAGCCTCATGGGCATTGAACTTTGCATATGTTTTGTTGTTGCTGCTTACAGCCCTCGCGTTCATAGTGCACTACCGCTTTCTCTAGACGGAGAGAACAAGTTAAGTCTCGGATTGTCTTAAATCGGTGGAAAACTTTCAGAAAATTTACGTTTTGAACCCGATGTTAAATGCGTTTCGCGCAACAAGCCATAGATCAGCGTTGAGTTACTTTTAAGTGACGGGTATTATGTGTTACTTACAGTACCGTACTTGCGCTATACCATCAGTTTCGGTTTGATCAGATGGAGGTGGTCTTCAACCGAATGAAGCGCGCTGCCACAGATGAAGACGAATACTTGTCACGCAGGAATACATAAATTCGAGCCCAGCTAATGGTTAGTGTCCCATTCAGATCTGCGCGCATCTCTGACGTCCCGGCTGCTACCAACAATCAACACTATGCAGCAAGCCATCCATCAGTTATGCGTGAATCATGGTCTCACATATTGGTGTGCATGCATGAAATCACAGGTGTGAAGCCAGACAAAGTGCTACACAGTCAGAGATTGCAGATAGACTGAAATACCGCCAGGTTGTCATAGCCGGAAGTGGCAGTGGGGATAAGCTCCCACTATTTATAAAATGCTCCCATATGGCACGCGTCTCAAATAGCCTCTGACAACCAAGTCCAGCTTCTGGCCTGCACGAGTGGCTCCCCGAGCCCGGCGAACTGTTTCTACCAACAGGAGAAGGGGCGAAGGCGAGTGACTGGCGCCTGCAAACCAGTTTGCTTCGGGCAGATGGAGCTCGTTAGCCTGGGAGGGCATCTTATCTAAGGGAAGGAAAACCCTGATTTTAAACCTCCGCTGCCTTGTGGGATACCCGATCACGGGAAATGCTTCGGGAGAAAACCCTGAGGAAAAACCTGGAACACAGTCTGGTAGATCACCTTTTTCTGGCAACTCCCTGCTGCCTTGCAGGTCGCACTTGGTTGTGCAAAGGGCAGAGAAGCTGACTCGAACAAACGCCGAGTGGTGCTGGGGACGCCGCTTTGTACCCAAATTCCCAAGAACCTTCTTTGAAGCCGACTCATCCTCCAGGAGGAGACAGTCGCACAAAAGTAAAAAAGTAAAAGTAAAGGTTGCTCAGCCTTTCGCGCATATGAATCACTGGCTTATAACAGTGGGATTACAGTGTTTATCCGCATACAGCTCTTTACCACTAAAAACTCAAATTAGCATTGTGTTACCTCCTCAGTGCAGAACATACAGTCGATGGTCGAAGTAACAAACTCAAAAGTGCTTTCTAAAGCTGCTCTACAGAGCTTGTTCACCGTACTACGACAGCGCCTGCTAGGTCATGTGTGCAGACTGGAAAATGGTCTTATTCCAGCAGATCTACTCTATGTTGGTTTAAAATCAGCAAGTCGACTATTGCGTAGACCGCAGTTGCGTTAAAAGGCGTATGCAAAAGAGATAGGAAAGAATTTGACATTGGCACTATGAGTTGGGAAGAACTTGCTCTTGATCGCTCACTTTATAAGTGCAGTATATAAAGCGTCATCTGCAAACTGGAGAATAGCAGATAGTGCACTCGATTGCTGATCGCAGATCACGCCCTCAGCATGTCATGTGACATCGATCGACCGAGTACTGCCGATCGCTATGAGCGCTGCGAGAGAGATTGTTGCCGCCCAATCGAACGGTTTAGTGATTTGAAACTTCGTATAGCTTGTGATGTACATCCATGGTGTGCAAGCTGGGGAGGAGCAGATACAGCTGTTGGTTGCTGAACGCAGATCACGCTGCCGGCATGCAACTGACGCCCTACAACCGAGTTCTGACTATCGTTGCAAGCGCTGCGGGAGAGATTGTTCCTCCCGAATCGGACTGTTTAGTCATTCAAAAAGCTGTAGAACATGAACATTCATGCGATTGTGATGTACATCCATGGTCGACATCCACCGAAGTAGGCCAACAACAACAACTAACATTTATTATGAATAGTTTCCTTTTTATAATCGAATATTCACTATTCTGTGACGTTTGAGTAGCGAAATGTTTTTGCCATGATAAGTTCTTGATGCTTGAACGTTGCAGCGGACTGTGGTAATTGACCTGATCATTTCCCCAAGCTCAGTGCCTAACATAGCCTGTGCAATTCTTAGACATGTTAGGATTGGTTAGCGGAATGCGATTTAAACCAGAACGACGGTCGCATTGACGCGTTTGGCGTTACATGGCTTCTGTCAGAGGCGCCCACTTGTGTCTAAAGGAATCATTACTGAACCACATCGATTTATTTAGCTGTAATTTGTACTGTGCACCGTGTGTGGACTATTCAATATTCATTCAGTGTGTTTACTATCGATCACCTTATCCAACACATGTTGTGCGAGGTACATGTTGCGACTGAGGAAACCTGTCAGCTCCGGTCCAAGAAACGTATGAAGTCTAGTATGATAAATCGCTCCCCCCCCAGGTACATGTGATATCATTTAAGACAGTGCTATGCACCATAATGCCCGTTTGTGCCACAAAATTATCATTCAGATTTCATTTCAACTGTGCCAATTGCCTTCTGGGTCCGCACACAATGAGTAACTTCTGTAAGTAAACGGGGCTCATGACGATGTACGCAAGTGCAAACAGATTACAGCTACAAACAACACTATCAATGTGCACAAAAGATTCCGTCACCTCCGCTCAATGGGCTCAACAGCCTTGGAGTGAGACTCATCGTCTCCAATAATATTCATTGCCACTTTTTGTATTACGGCTGGCGATTTATAATCCTATTTGCATACAGCTAGTTGCCCTTGGTGGTCGGTACACCGGGCTATCTCTTTTTTTGGTGTACCTAATCAGAATAGTTCATGTTTAGAGAAAAGCAGCACATTGTCCGAAGTTGTTCTGAGTTTCTTTTCTACTCACCAAGTGCAAGTCTTACTAACATTTTATATTACCAACCAAAATGCATTCGGAAATTAACATTCATTCAGAAACTAACCTCAGTCCCAATCTGGACTGGAAAGTTATGTCCTTCTCCCTTACAGTTCCGGCAACATGACTAACTCCTGAACTACATGAATAACCTTTCATGAACTACTTTTACTGGCAGGGAAAATACACGTGCTGTCATAGCTTGAACAATGGGTTTCCCTTCGTAACATGTCACCAATGCGGATTAATAAGTAACGGCTGCCCCATATCGCTTTGCATTTTCACTCTCTATTCACTGGTAAACACGCCAGTCCCCGATGTTATCGTACAATGTACCATTGTGCAGTATTTATGTACTGCGCAGGGAACACCGTGACAAATTGATTTGCCAAAGGTACTGAGCTGCATGCGGAAACACACTGGGGTTTCACTGTCATCTTCTCCTTTCTCTTATACCAGGACAACTGTACACGGTACCTTAGCCCACGCGCCGTTTCTTATTATGTGCCACTTTGCCTGGATCCAGACTTGCGATTTCATACATTATACATACATTGTTTACCCGTTCTTGTTCGAATTGTGCTGGTGCTTAATAACAGGTTTTCTCTTCTTCAAGGTCTGGTGTGCTGTCAGCGTCCAGGCATCAATCGACCCTCGAAACGGTTACGACGGCGAGCATTCCCCCGTCCATGCTTCCAAGGCCACCCACGACACACCTGTAAGTGTTCTCGTTTGTAAATGTTGTGCTTTTTGTTACTTCGGGTGATCTGGCCTTACAATCGTCGAGTGCTGTCTTTTAATTCGGGGAGATCAATATTTATGTATTCATTATGAGGCCACTTGATCGCTTGTCCCTGGTTGTTCAACACGAAGCTGATCGTTCATTAGAGTTCATCCAATACACCACTTGCTTGGCTGTCGCTGTTATTTTTTGATTTGTTTGTCTCTGTCAATGGTGGGGATCTGGGTTAGGCATATTCTCTGATGTGTCTAGCCTTCGGACAGCGATGAACTGACGTCGTCTTTGCTGATTAAAACGCGTCTTGTGCGTGAAGCCCCG
Organism: Atriophallophorus winterbourni; assembly: GCA_013407085.1. Taxonomy (NCBI): domain Eukaryota; kingdom Metazoa; phylum Platyhelminthes; class Trematoda; order Plagiorchiida; family Microphallidae; genus Atriophallophorus; species Atriophallophorus winterbourni. Next base: position 16,810 of record JACCGJ010009909.1, read on the forward strand.
GCTGGTACAGACTGGAAATGTGGCTTGCGGCCTGCCACTAAGAGGAAGAGTGGTTCGAAAAGATTTACTTCTGATCCAATCAAAGTTAGACGGGCGCGTTTGCCGAATTGTGATGCAAGAGAAGGAGAGAATGTTTGGCTCGACACATTGATGATGATGACAATAAAGCACCATGGATGGAAAACGTGCATCATTTCGTCAGGTGTGTGTGTGTGTGATGGAGATGCATGCAAATGAGCTTTTTTATTCATGGTCATGGGTTCAAACCCTGTATACGTGAGTGTGGGCTCATGTGATTGAACAAGTTGGTCGTACCAACGTTACCCAACAGTGGCATACAAGTGCAACTTGTTTTGCATCATTTCTATTTCCCACTGACATGAACTTCTGCTTTGACCATAATCATGAAAAATCAATTAATCTCCAAAAATTGTTGTTCTTTTTCCACGGTTCTGCTTGATACAAATACATTCCTACTTTGATATGAATGCAATCTTCCAGTAAAAAAGATTGATCTACCCATCATTTTTCACGCCAAATTGTTACCACAATTTCATAGTGAATAAGATTATCCCGTAATCTTTCATTTTCACTAGGTAATTGATTTTCCGACCAGAATACTGGGTCGTTTTTCTCAGACGCTGGTTTGTACTTATTTGCGGAAACGGTTGTAATAAACGTGACCTAGGAGCACTGTCAGAATAAACTGTTGTATTGTGAACGGTTAACTTGTGGTCCACGATCTGAACATCTTGAAACCCAATCGTAATGCGAGCTACTGTGGTAAGCCTAGTGTATGAGATGCTTGCAACCCCTATGGATCCGTGATTTGATAGATTAATCAATCAGGAAGGAGGATATTTGGAAAGCGCTTTATTATCACCGATTCCAGCTTACCCAAAACCCTTGATGTACGTATGCTAAGCTATTATTCATCATGCAAGTTTTGGTATTCAAACACAGAACCTTCTTTGGGTGTGTTCGGTGGCCACTGGCGCTGGCGGATGTGATGTGGTAACCTCGCCGCGTGATCCTTCCGAATCGGTTGACCCTGTCTATAGTCTGATCAACGTTTACAACATGAATGAGCCGTATGAAAACTTGGACTCTTTCGCCATCACCACGTCCACTGTGCTCTGTATGGCTTCCGTTCCCGGTAAGTGTCTTATTCGTTGCTTCTCCCACAATGCGACTCACCCATATGTCTAACCACAATCATCGTCACTCGGTTTCAGCGGAATGCACCGAAACGCAGATTCACTTATCGCAAACCGAGTCCTATTGGGACGCGATTCCGCTGGAACAGCCAACCGGAGATGCGGATAACGAGGCCACCTTTAACAGTCCAGGGTGGCGTCCAGATCTGATGGACAGTTTGTGTTGGTCTACACAATCCTTCCCCTTGTCTAGCCATCCGAGCAAATTGGTCAAATCACCTGACACCACGCAATCGTGCGAATGGCACACGAATTCCGGCTGTTCGAAATATTCTGTCGAGCGTCGTCATATCTTTCCTGGTGAGATTGATTTTCCTCGTGTTTCCAAACTAGTTTCTGTTGCGTTTACCGAATTAAGTTATTCGGAAATCAGATATTATTTTTTCAGTTCCATTTTACCGGCTGACTGTTTGATTCCGGAATCTGACCGAATAATCCGCTGTTTCACACACAGTCACGTCTACACCCGGGGAGTAGCTTTCCCGATAGCACTAATCTCCCATGATGGTGAATGATAATACAATCCATCTAAACAAGATTATACTTGTATGCCAACTGTTTATATAGGGTTCGTACAACGACCACGATGTTTCAGCCAGAATCCAAGTGTATTCTTGGTCAAAAGCACTCAACAGGCGCTTGTGGATGACCAAGAATTGGTTTTTGCTCACAATCCCCATCCATTACTAAATAATGTGTTCATGTCCATTAACTATGTGATACTGCGCCTCATCAAAACACAATAGCACTATTTGTAGCATTACAAAGACCACAGCCTGCCCTGGGCTGTATGGTATGAAAGCACAAGCCTGATCCAGACAAAGTGCCGCACAATCACAGACTGTACGTGGGCTAAGATACTGTCAGGTTGCCCAGGCCTAGACAGATATGAGGACGAAAAAAGAACAGCAAATGGTAGTGAGACTTCAGCCTGCAGCTCACTACCTCTGGCCAATCAATTTAGCCCTGGGTTGTTTACGCCCAAGTGTTGCTCACATGCTGACATGGTTTTTCAATGGTTGCTGGTAACTGATTCATTTTTGGCGCCATTACTTTACTTTTGTGTGGTTGTATCAACTGGGAGTTAGGCGCCCTGTTTATTCCGAATTGCATGTCTTTTGGCGGCCAGGTCGTTCTAGATCGTATCCCATTCAATCCAACCCACGGTAGACATTAATCAGTCTTACAACACCCGTAGTCGCCGTCGCTGATGACAAGCGGGTCGCGTTTCACGGACAGCTTTGCGATCGATAATAATGTTCGCGGGCGCTGAGTTTGTCTGACGGTGAGCATGGCCAAACTATTACATTCTTCGCTGTTGAGTTGAAATGTGAATCTATTATGGTGCTCGCATCCCCTTAACTTACACACCGCAACAAGTTTCTGGTTGTCGTCAAATGGAGACGGTAACATTAGGTTCAGTTAGCCTTGAAATGCGAAGCCATTTCGCTACATACCACCTGCGAATAGCAACCTTATATACTCAGTTTACCGTTCGCCAAATGTTAGCTTAGTTTTCAGCAAGATCATTTGCCCAGGATTAAATTCGACTAGTTTTTTTCATTTTGGTGTAGATATTGTAACCCAATCGTTTTTGTTCAATTCCACATTCAAATCATACATTTACTACGCTCCTACGTGGTAAATTAAACTTATTCGATATTTGAGATTTAAATATCAGCTATAGTAAACAAGGTTATACTTTAACACTGTTGTTTGTTGTTCGTTTACGGCTTTTTAACTATTTCTAGGCTCACTGAACCTAATCTTACTGTCTCCACCTGATGACAACCAGAAACAAATTGTAGTATTTACGGGCTGGCGATGTGAGCAAAACTATGCATCTGCAGTTAAGCTTACACCAATTAGACTAAAGGTTTGTAATTCTTGATAGATCCTATACTCATCAACTAGAAGAAGAAGAAGAAATTGGCTTTATTCATATAAACGAATTTTCAGCAGTTACAAAAATTTCAACAAATAATTTAAAACAAATTGACCGACAGGTCCCGATAACAATTTGTCGACTGAAGGATGTTTATTTTCCGTCTTGATTGATAATTTCCACGTGTGATCCAGTTTATTAACAAATGGTGTAACCAAACGTTTTGAGACAAAAGTGGCACAACAATTGCCGGTATCTCGTAATTCGTTCAAAATTGCGCGTTGAAAATTGACCTCAGTTAATACGAATAAATGATGCATTTTGCCCATAGCTAGCGTAGACATTTAACGAAAAATGTTGAAAAAAACCTGCGGAGTAATTAATTTTATGCACGGCCGATTTGAAGGCCCCGCTTAGAAAATAATCCAGAAAAACAAAACTAGTAGACTACTGATGATTCAAATATTCCTGTTACTTTTTTGCTGGTTTGATTATCATCATCGAGCTTTTTGTCCACAGCATCCTCACCCGCACCCTCGCCGAATTCAGCCGCTGGTGTGGTGACTACTGCCGGACCTACTATTTGGATGGGTTGTTACAATGGGGATCTCTATATTCACCCGGCGGTAACCGAGTGGCGTACTTGTCTGCACGTCGTACATCTGCCTGATGCGATCACGCAAATCCGGTGAGTTTTGTTTCTTGTGACTCCATCCCACACACTCTTCTAACCGGTCCCATAACTCGACTGCGTTGCAAGATTCTATTCGGTACAAAGGCTCGTATTCAAGCGTAATACACAATCTTGTGGGCTGTATTTATCCAGTGATTCTAGGTTTCTTGAAGGTAGGTAGATCCGTGAGGAAGTGTTATCGGTAATGTGGCTGAGTTCCCGGATGCAATTCATTATTTTTTGCTATCAGTGTACCGTGGTGTTACATGTTCTGGATAGACGTACAGCTTAATTCAACACGTCCGTTATGTTTATTCAGGAAGAGTAGTCTCTTCCTCCGGATAGATATTTGCACTGATTCAAAAATGAACTATACGATGTTACTCGAATCTACGCAAATCCTGTCAGTATGTAGGCCGTAATTAAGAGTTTTCACCGTTTTACCATCTCAGCCATTTCCGTGGTCGCGTTTTCATCAGTCTAGCGAATGGACAGTTGGTTGTGTTTCGCCGGCATGTACGGTCTGCCGATGGTCAAGTCTTGGGCCATTGGAACCTTAACGAAATCGCGCTCGTCTCGTACAACTCGGTTCCTTCATCCATACAGCCAACCATTGTGGTTCCCTCCACGGATTGTATTTGGTCCGCCTGTCGCAACCGCATCTTGGTCATCGAGACGATCACCCTACAGTTGATCAACAGGTTGGTTTCACATTAAATATTTTCTCACAATTTGGTTACTTGTGAGTAGTCATGAACCAATCTCTTCATAACATTCCATTCGTCACTATTCCAGCTTTGAAGTCCGTTCTCACAATGATGCCCACGTAAGACACATGAGCTGCACGGGCAAGGGAATTTGGATTGCCCTGCGTAGATTGTCGATGCTTCAACTCTTTCACGCGATCACGCATCAGCACATTCAAACAATCGATTTGGAGCCTCTTGTGATTGGGCGACTCGGTTAGTTGATTGTTTTGTTTCATTCGCTGTACTTATTTGGCTCTTCAATGGCAACTATCAACATCTTTATCTATTTCATACGCTTTTATTCTTTGCAAATCCTCTTTTTATCTTGTGCCGTCTTATCTAGGAGGTGTGTCTGTTTTACTATTATCGTATTCTCAAGGGAAATTCGTATATCAGACTAATCTTCGGTGAAACAAACATTTCGTAAAATATAGTCAATTCATCTGAATTGAATTGAAAACATTGATTGTTTTACGTTGGTCGTTGAGTGAACTCTATTTTGACGGTATTACATTCATTGCACGGATGTGCAATCGTGCAGTACTTTGTGCTGTGTGGCTTACATCGTGCTAAATTGAATGGCCAGAGGTAGTGTGCTGCATGCTAAAACAGGCTGGAGTCTCACTACCATTTCTATTTCTATTTACCCTCTCATATCTGTCTAGGCCTGGGCAACCTGACAGTATCTTAGCCCATGTGCAGTCCTTGGCTGTGCGGCACTTTGCCTGGATTAGGCTTGTGATTACATACATACATTCAATTCAGACGCATTAATTTTAGATGAATGCGGCCATCAAAAACACGCTCGATTTAAGTTACCTGATCACAGCGATTACATTTTGTTACCGGGTTTTTATGTTATCTGTGCCGGAAAAATTCAGCAGATCTTTCGTATCGTATTTTTATGCCGCATTGGTTCAATCGAGGTGTTAACTTATAGCTTGTAACGCTTCTGCTGTAACCAACGATTTTTTGTGCATTATGGTGTGTCAGTAATCGTTTGACCTTCTTCCTATCTGTTTGCGTGATAGTAGTCCCCACTCTTATTGTAAACAGCGTTCGTGTTGTTCAAACTTTCACGGATGTTACTACGCATGTCTAGTACTCTTGTCTATCTAAGATATTTGATGGTGCTTCACTTACAATTCCGATTACAGTTGAAATATTTTAATCTCGAATACTCTTGGCCGATTTGGTTCAAAGAGCTATTTCATTGATGTGTGAGTCGTGATCTGGTTGACCCTGCGTACTAGACAGATTGGGTTTCGATCATTCCATTTTTCTACAATATATAGGTTATCTGCTCCCAACTGGAACATAGCACGTTCTTTGTTATTGAACAGCGTCCACACCATTTTCAAGCATTTTCATGACTCATCTCCTGCTGCTACTGTAATCTATCTATGAGAACCACTATGACGCTCTAGATTGAGATGCCTACATCTCGAATGAAACAAGTGTTCAATCGCGTTTGATGAATCAGTAGAGTGGCGTTAGCACCACCGCTTCCTTTCGACTTCACTTGATAAAATGCAAGATTAATACAAGACCGCTGCCATATGCGATTCTGAGCCTTATTTTTGAATGTTAGTAGCCACTGCGTTGTTGGATTTCGAGAACCACATACAAGAAGTTATGTCACCTCTTTTGTTGTCAAGGATTTCATCTATTGATCAAAATCGCAGTCTGGCCATCCTTTATATACATCGTCTTTTATTGGAGTATGTCAACAGCACTTCCATGTAAATGTAGAATTTATTAATTTTTGTTCTGCGAATCAATTATATCAGATACCTTTAGGCTTCGAAAAAACGCACATATTTGACAATATTTCACTCTTCATAACTCACTTTTCTTTTGCCCTTCTGCTACTTACTTCAGTCGATTTGAAGATCAACGAGAAACCCTGTCGCGTGATTCGACCATCATCCCTTGCTGTCACGTGTCTTACCACAACCGATGACCATCTTTGGGTTGGGACCAATTTGGGTTTGATTGTTCGTTTCCCGTTCGTTTCACAGCGAGCTCAACCGGATGCAACAACGGAGCCTTGTATGTTTGATCGATTTTTCAATGTTCTATCTCGATGGTGGTCATCTGACATACTTGTTTCATTTTCTTAGTGTCCGTCTGCGATGAATTGTCGCAAGGCGCTCCGTTGGCTCAAATTCCTGAAGTGCAGGTAATATGGCTTTCCTATGAGTTCACTCTATCATAACGCGTATCAGCTGACTGAGTTTTGCATTTTTCTTCCAAAGGTGAGCTCTCATCAGCACTCAGGTGCCGTACGCTTCCTCATGATGTTGGAGCTATCCGTCACTGGACGCCGATTGTTAGTCTCCGGTGGACGTGGGTATGCGTTACGCAACGGTGAGTGTCTTTGCTCGGACTTTTTTATGTTCTTCATGTTATGTTATCGTAATATTTTTGAGTTAACAAGGATTCATCACTGCTGTATGATTCAGTATGCCAGTACATGTACATGTGTGCGACTATCTCCTCCTGGAGGATGAGTCGGCTTCAATGAAGATTCTTGGGAATTTCGGTACAAAGCGGCCTCCCCGGCATCGAGTCAGCTTCACTAGCCTTTACACAACCAAGTGCGACCTGCAAGGCAGCAGGGAGTTGCCAGAAAGAGGTGATGTGCAGCAACTAACCGTCTACCAGTAACTGCAATTAATCACATGATTCAATGCAAAGATTAAAAATGCAATCTCATTGCTCTGATTTGACATTCAACATCAGCTGGACGACCGCAACCGATGTTTCTGACCTCCCGTGATTTGTCAAATGTCTAACGCGAAGCAAATGGGATAAATTTGCTGGCGCACTAACTCAATGAAATGAATCACATCTAACTCCTTTGATTCTATCGCAACCGCCTTCTACCTCTACAGCTAGAGTATTTGTTTCTGGGCTAGAAGTGACATCGTTTGAAACTGGACTGTTAATCTTGTATGTGTACTCGTGCGGGATTTGTCGGGCTAGTTAAGAAGGCACGTAGTGAAGCAATGAGATTTGTGAGAGTCTGATAAGACATAAATCTTTGTTCACAACGTACTAAAAAATCCCATTTGTGTGAATAGACTATATTATTCGAGCAAAGGATAACCTTTTCAGTGTTTTACATCCAGCTCTACAATACATGCATGAGCAATGAAAAAATGAATCTGATCAAGCCAGCATTGAACAAGAATCAACGTCACGTACTTTTACTTCAGGTGTTTTGGTTGATATGGTTGTTCTGTACTGCGCCGTTAACACTGCGTTAAATTCATTTACCACCGGTACTGAGCTATATGCGAAAATACTTTGCAGTCACGCCCATTTTCTGTCTCGGGCTGGACAACCTGGCGATATCTTGGTCCACCCACAATCTCTGACCGTGTGGCACTATTCCAGAATCTGCCTTGCTATTCCACACGTGCAATGGAACGAACGAATCGTTTCTAGACGCATAAGTTCAGATTTATTTTCAAATATCCTTTGCCCATAGTGTAAAGCTTGATTTGAAATGCCCAAAAGGATAATGTCGCTTTCATTGTGTGTTCTGTGTTGAGTGCTATTTGAATTACATACACATGTCCACTTTTGCTTCTGAATGATTCGAGATTCGACGTTGCTCAAGCTGCTTGAACGCAGTTAGTTTGTCCGGGCAGCATATTTTTTCGGAGCTAATGGGATGCCACAATGCTAGAAGCCCACCTGAGGTTGCCCTCAGTTAGCATAACGAATTGCTTCATCAACACAAGATCCCTTTGTTGGTTCTAATTAGTCTATATAGCCAGGTCAATGAACCATCATCATCATCATGAAGACCGGAGCCAGACAAAGTGCCAAGCAATATGAAACAGGAAAAGCAGATATTCAAGCGCGTGAAAAAGGGAAAGCAGGCAAGTGGAATATGCAAAAGCAAATGCGCAAAGCAGCTTCCTTTTATAGTTTCGCTGCATGCGATTTTGTTTTTTTGCTTATGAAATTTAATACAGCAATAATATACCGGATTAAAATTATGACACACATAATAAAATACACTGGCGCCACTGACTTCGGTTTGCAGCCATATCTCGTAAGGTTTCCAGCCAACTATTAGGTGGCGGTTTTGGACCCCACCCATGCAAACGTATACGCCCAACTGAGCCTAGCGCTACGGTGAGTTTCTTCATCCCAACGCGCCACGTCATGGACTGGCCACCCGATCTTTTCTCCCAGCTTCTGTCAGGCTCTGCGAATAGGGCGCGGTATGGTAAACTGTGAGGAGGTATTCTTCAAACATGTCGCAAACGAGCAAGCATCAGCATTTGTCGCAGTCCGTGGCCACCCGGTCCTTGCAGACATCTATATTTGTAACACGATGCTGGCACCGAATGCGAGCAATCCTACGCAGGCAACGGGTGTCAAAAAATGAACCAAGTATGTACTAACTCCTATATCTGGCGTCAGACGATATGATACGCACGTCTAATACCACCTAATCTCAACGGTCACATGTGACGCACTCGCATCATTTGGCCATATTTATTGATTCTACTTATCCTGTTGTGTTGCGCCATCGTCCTTCGAAACCCCGATTTTTTGTTTCACTTCAGCTCATAACGGAACCAATCACATATCAGAACAAAGTTTTGGTCATGTGATCGTTTGGAAATCAATCGATTAAAAGTAACTCAGCTATTTCAACTTTTTTCAATCTCACTTGCGATTTGTGAAAATGTTTACCATTGTTATATATGCCCCATCTCCGCTTTCTGCAACGCTACTTTTTTGCTCCCATAAACGCGGATGTCGAAGTGCCTTCTATTATTTTCCATTCTGATCCCCTTACCATTTTTGCCTTTATTTTCTACTCATTCTTATATGGTGCAAATTGTGATTAATTTCAAATGTTGAACATATGATTACGTTCGTTTTTCTTTGGTTATTTACATGGACACGGGGTCAGGGTGTAACGGTTTAATCAATGTTCATATCGTGACCTGCCGCAGACCAATGAGTTGTATTTGAGGATGGTTAGTTACACCGAAGACTAGGATCATTTTTCAACTTGTGACGGGATTTTATTTGCAGTTCTATTAATTTAGCCTCTTGTGCGAGATGCCACCGACTTTGTGGTTTCTGAGAGGGAACTTTGCCAACAAATTTCACCCCCTGGTGCCAGTTTGTTTGAGATTGAGCTTTCTTGTTCTTAACACTTGAATTTTAGTGTGTGTGCGTGTAGTTGGGTTCAGTTGGATAGAACGGATAGATAAACCGATTAGCAAAAAATCCATCGGTTTATCAAGGTTATACTTGAATGACACTGTTGCATAGGGTTCGTACAACGAACCACGATGTTCAAACACAGAATCACAATGTGATTCGTGGTCAAGCACTCAAGGCGCTAATGGATGACCAAAGTGAGGTTGCTCACTTTGTATCGGTTTATCATTATCACGAAAATAAAATTCGAAAGCAAACGGTTAAAACAGTTTTGGGTAACGTTTCACCTCTAACTCAGTGGCTTCGTTAGTTCAAGGGTGATAGTAAGTCAATGGCACTCCATCAACTACCTCTAATTGGTGTTACTACTAAACTACCTATTAAAATCTTAGCGATGTCAAGGCACGTATACAAACACCGGATCAATTGACCTGCTTACCCAGCGCAGCGTGCGTTCCGTCAAGATTAGTTGACACTGGTCTACATGTGCGTGATTAAACTTGTATGGCAAACCTGACCATAGTTAAATAGTATTGAAAATATAATCGATTATAAACATGGCTTCAACATAAGTTGATGTGAGTCTGCCGAGAACCATAGCGTGATGGCCTCTGCACATCAACCTTGTTAATCGCATGTCTTTTAACCTTCTGTATGCACGTGTTTCATATAAGGCTCAATGCTGCGCCGCAGTACATTTACGTGTTCAAGATCCACACTGGTCGGGGTCTAACACAGGTTCAGCTAAAGCTATGTCATTTATGAGAGATTGAAAAGCTGATCTTTAATCCTAGTATAAAGTTTCTCGGCAGAGCAAACCCAGCACTTAATCAGACGCAGCGGATAGAGCTATCTATAGATAACTTCCATTGAGGCGTATTATGACAGCACAATATCACAACCTATAATATATAGAAGTGTCCTGTTCTTGTACGTAATAAACGTTTTAACGAATTGGCGTTTTCTTGTTTTGTGGGATTCGATGGTGACGAGATTAAGATCGTAACGTCAGTTCAGGTAAACCAAGCAATCGTCGAGATGGACTATTGTGAAACGCACTTGTATGCATGCAAGAAATCACAAACCTGATCCAGTCAAAGAATGCACGTGGACTGAGATACTGTCAGGTTGACGCGCCTAGACAGATATTGGAAAGGAAAATAGCAATGGCAGTGAGACTTCAGCGTATATCCGCATGCAGTTCACTATCGGTCGCAAATCAATTTAGCACGGTGTTAGCTGCATGATCGCACATCCTTGAAATGCATTTGCGCACATGTGATTTGCGCCGTCAATTTGTCCTAAACGCGCCGAATCTAACAACTGATTTACCACGTTAAACCGCCTGCTTGATATTTGCCAACAACTACTACACAAGCTCGGCGAACAACATCCTCACCCTGAGCTACGTATATTCTCCTCTATTTGCCTACGTGTTGAGAGAAGTACTGTGTGTTACTTAGACAAAATATGGTTAAGGAATATATTGCTAATTATGAATGCTTGCTGCTTTTGCCTTCGGTTTGGTTTAGCTATTGTGTGAATCAAAACGATTTCTGCAACGGCATTTTCGTTCCTAATTGCTTCTTGGTTGTCGATATCCAATCGTAATAACGTCACAATTATCGTGGGCAGTGGACATGGAACTATTGTTTTACGAGGACATAGTCAACTTAATGTTGGTTACTTGGATACAAATTTCAAAGCTCTAAATCAATCGCGTGTGAAACCGGGACATGTACTTCCTTGACCTTTAAATACCTTCGTTGCTATACCAACTGAAAAAGAGAATAGCCTTGTTACCAAGGTTACCATGTTTATAAGACTATGAACAGGATGGAGTTGGGCAAACAGACGCTGCTTGTCTAATTCCCGTGAACTTTGTTGCGGTCGGTAAGTAGTGATTCTTAAAGCAAACGTCGTACGTATCGCACAATTGGATTCATGATGTTTTTACTGTTACTAACATTTATGTATCTCGCCCCTACCCCTACCGTTTTGAAAAATTTTGCTCTGTAATTGCTCTTGATGTTTTTCAGATCATCTCGAATATGTGATTGACTTACTTTAAACGATTACTTGTTTTGCAAAGAAATTTGAGTGCAATCCGTTAGAGCAGTTTTTGGGTAACGTTTCACTTCTGGCGCAAAAGCTCCATCAAACCAAGGGTGATAGTTTGTTTTTCTTCAAAAAATAGCTTAACCTTAGCCCCGCATGTGGGCCGCTGTTTCAACTGACCTTGACCGTGTTCACTTGTATTGGATTGATGTGGATACATACTAGTAGGAAAATCAACCACCGATCCTGGTCATTCCACGAGACGTCACACAGCATACGCTTACTATAGGCTGTTTAGCCTGTATGGTCAACTCAGTGGTGGGGGGGGTTGACTCCTACTTAATCATGTTCCCTGTCCTGACTATCACCCTTTGTCTGACGAAGCTTCTGTGTCAGAAGTGAAACGTTACCCAAAAACTACTCTAACCGATTACACTCAAATTTCTTTGTATTATGAATACACAATCGGTCACAAACATTAAAATCGATTGCTGATTCCATGTTTTCTTAGCTTTAGATAAGATTGAGCTCTGCAGGGTAAATTAGTGCCATTTCGGCTCACTAAATTAACGACCGGAATATGGCACTACAAGTCACCATCTATTTTCAATAGGTCAGACTACAGCTTTTACGTGGCCTACAAGTGAAGCAGTATTACAAAACATTGGAACTCGGAATCAATTGTTCTACCAGCGATACAAATGACAAATAAGATACTCGGGTGTCCCGAAACAACCATTCTCGGTCGATTGGCTGGCGGTTCAGGGAAACATCATGATCTGTGTTATGTTAGGTTGCACTGGAAAAGCGTAGTGTCTGATACGTCTAACTTTTTCCAGCGTGCAAAATTAGCCGTATTTTTCATGTTCCCATCTTTTCCATGAAGACTGATTCATGCGCATTTTGATACGTATTCTAGATTGCGAAACACCTAGGTAATGCTAGCTTGGAAGCCACTCGTAGATATGTGTGTAAGCCGTTCAATACACCAATGTGGTAAAGCATGCAAATAAATGCAAATCGTTGAATGTCATATGTTTAAAGCCGCTCACGTGTGTGTTGTGCGTGTCTGATAGAATAATTTCTCTGTGCAATCCTATCCACCGATTGTTTTACAGTTGATGCTTTATCTATATTTTTGAGTTACTAATACAGGGTTTGCGCATCACTTTAACTTGAAACGGTTTCTAAGTTCGCGTTGCAAACATTTTGCAAGTTTTCTGTGACGATTTATTTCGCAGTTGTTTGAACGATTTCCAACCATAACACATTACTCAAGCATAATTGATTGACCTTGCTAGCAAAGCATAATTGATCCGCAAAGCTTTGCTGTGACACCATGGTAAATATGACCGTTAAAGAAACCACGTTGTTCCAAAGCAGCATTACAATTCTTATGATGCTAGCGCGCGATAGCTTACATCAAGTGTTATTGTGTTCACAATGGGTTATGTAAGAAGCGTCACATTGAAAATGTTTTCAGTTTGAGCATTTCAATAATAGAACCGACGCTACCTTCTCACGGTTGGTTTCGCCAAACGTATACAAACTAGTCTTTAACTGCGAATATTGTCAAAATTCACGGAACCTGACTGTTCCATACCAACGTGAATCCCGTTGTTAAGCGTTTGTATGGAGAGTTGAAAATAATGGTCTAATGTTTTGTTATCGCTCATGTACCTGAATCTTATACTCCGCTCAGCAATAGAACGTTGTTGACATTCTTCGTTTGAAGTCCATCTGCGGCTTCAACAATCCCGTGTCTGGAACTAGTAGTTTCTATCTGAAGAGTTCATGCAACCCGTTATCGAAATGAATGTGTGAGGAATATGAGAACCAGAACAGCAGCGTTAAGTCGTGTTTTTCTTCGGGTGTTTTCCCAAACACTAATAACAAACAGACAGAGCGCCACTTCACTGGGGCGTGGGTCTAAATGCTTAGCATACAAGTATCATTCTGAAAATACAATTCAAAACAATCGCTTAGAGAGTTTGAATTCAATTTTAACGGTAAAAAAGCATATAGCTATATATGCCATGAGATTGTAAATATGATTATGAACAAAAGTTTGAAGCTTCTGAAATAACGCGAAAGTTGCTGAATTGGATAAGGGTTGCTGTTGCTGATAGACACATCCAAGTTTGCGTTGGTAGCACCCTCTATAATACAATAGACGTCACAAGTTGAGTTCTACAGGGCTCGGTGCATGTATCTTTTCTGTTCTTTGTGTATATGAATGATGTAGTGTAATATATTTGGTGCAATTTGATACTGTTTGCCCAAGATAATAAAATATGGAAAGGTGTTAAGACTATTCACGACCGTATGGCATTACAACAGAATCTGTGCACCAGACAAATGAGTTGCCCTTGGCTTGGCCAATCTCTGCGCCACCCATCAGGTTGGCACACAAAATCTCCGCTGGACTACCACAGAAAAAGATTTAGATGATGTTGCCTACCACCTTTATAGATGGGTGAAATTACCCCTTAATTCCATTCTGTTGACACGACTCCTTCGGTTAGAGAATGCTTAATCAATTTAATTAATGGTTCACAGAGCTGCTGGTCACAGGATTTCAGTAACATTAATGTGATTCCGTCCGCCACATGGGATTTCCTGGATCTCTTTCGTTTTCAAATCGCTGAATTGATCTCCGTCTCGGTCAGCTGTTGCGTCAAAATTGATGGCGGTAATTCATCCGTCGATATATTCTTTAACGGACTAATTACTTTAGCATAAAATTGAGCTACATTATAAGCCGTTTCCTTTGCTGCGACTGTTAAGCCATCTTCAGTAAACACATGAAACATCCCTGGTTTCAGGCTCGATCATGCATTGACAATCCGATATAGCAATTTAGGATTTCTTTCCATTTTCAAAGATAGAAAGCGATTGTAATTTTGCTTGTTTTCGTTGATGAGAGCGTTCAATTTGTGTCGAATTCTGCAAAATTGTTGTCAAGAAAGCATCAGTGCTGGTATTTCTAAGTTGAACCCAAGCAAATTTCCTTTGCCTGATCCATTTTTTCGTGCGAATACGAAGCTTAAAGCGAAAGTCGCTTGCCCGTCGTTAATCAACAAATCGCGAATTTTGATATATGTTTGACTGAACTCTTTGTGTGTGTGTGTGTGGTGCAATGTGTTTCGGTGTTGTGATAATCAAGCACTCACTAATTTACTAACCCAAGCGCTTCACGTAAACTCACGTAGTCGATTATTCTGAATAGTTTAGCGGACTCATACTCTTCTAGAGCTGCATACATATTCGAAGCATAACACAAGATTATCTCTCTGACCAAAAGGGGAATGCAGTCAGCACCCTCAACTACCGTAGTCTCGGAAGTAAGAATTAAATCCAAAACGGATGGCAACTCTGATCCTCGACTGTGAGTAAAATCGGACTTATGGTTATGCAGTTGAATCATGGCGATCAGCTCACCGAATTTATGATCGAGTGTGTGTATATGATGATCTGATCTGGCAAAAAATGAGGAAGGTTGAAGTCTCCGATGACTAGTAATTGAGAGCTTCGCATCTGTCCGGCGTAGTGTAGAGCATATAATAACCTGTCGTTCTGTGCATCAGTCGAAGCCTAGTGGCGATATTTTATACCAACGATGCAGTCGTCTTGTGACTCCCGTGGAAGGCTACATCATACGTATCATCTGATTCAAGGTTCGATCGTAAAACTTCATAAACTGAAGACGTTCAATATTCAAGATTTATGGTTGAAATGCAATTAACCTTGCAATAACCATAGAGTCTAACTATAGGTACAAATGTTCGTGACAGTATAGAGCCACACAAACATTTTCGTGGGATATCGTTCCGTAATAGTACCATGTTGGGGATCGACAGTTGGCTTTCAGACATACAAGATTGAAACAAAGATTCAATAATAGCGAAGAGGTCGGGTGAGTATCATTTACATAGCTCGGTTAGTTCAACAAATTTATTGAACCAAGTTTGGGTATTCGAATAGAGACATTTAGTGAGCTTTTACCATGTAACAATGATCCAGTGACATTATTTATTAGTCCGAAGCTGTCGACGTCGGACTCTTATCGTTTTTTGAAAAAAAGTTGAGTATTTTCGCTGGCGACTTTGTATCGGATGATTTGCAATGGAATGCTGCAATTTCACCTCAGCACCGGCTCTGGGATTGCACAATCTAACGTTTTCAGGTAATTTGTTTTTGTATAGTTTTAGTTAGGATCGGACAGCATCTGCCATGCTACTTGAAAAAAATGTAACCTTAAGTGGATTTGAGCCGTTTCTTTGATAGTTCGGCGAACTAGGTAGTCTGTATGTGTCGACCACCAAAGAAGTTTGGGAACTGATATTCTCGGCAATAAATTATCACTGTTTACGATCGTGCTCTTTCCGTTCATACACCGTTGTGGCCCTGTATACGCTGGAACGTCGAGCAGAATAATACTGCTTGATACTGCTTGATCCCAACCGTTCGATGTTCATTGTCTTTACCAACCGGTACGTCAGCATATAAACGGTGGTGTGAGTCACTTTGTGCTCGCAGCAAATACGAATTCAGTAGTATATTTTCCATGTCCTTTTCGTTGGCAAAAGTGATCCTGTGCAAACGTGGTTTGTCTTGATTCGGAGACTTCGGGTGACGAGCGAGCTGAGTTACCGACGCCGGGTGTATATCATAAAAGCCAAGTGAATCGCAAATACCGAACCAATTTTCAAAGTCATGTTATTGCCTTTCTTGACTTCTGACTCAGGAATATTACTGCAGATTACCTTAATCTTCAGTGCTTATAGAGTTTTTGCTCCTTATATTTGAACGGTTTGCACAGACTTCCTATTTTGCGTGAAAGTTCAGGCTCAGTGCTTCGGGTCAACAACTTCTGCCTTGAGTCACCATCCGAGCAAATGTGGGCTTATTAGAGTGTGACGCGTGCACTATGGGCTCTTTGGTAGTAGCCACTGATACTGGAATTGAGGTCCATAATGATTTGTTATCAGGTTGAATCATGATGAATATGATTCCATTCCAGTAAAACTCGTTTCATCAATTTCATCGTTCTAATGAAACTCAGTATTGTCATGTATGTGATTGAAGTCGTTAAAACACAATGTAAATCTCAGTGCATATTGGCATAACTATCTACGCTTTTGTGGTCTTCCTCTGTAATTGTTTAAATAAAGCTATTTCTAAATTCTATTTCGAACCTATCCCCAAAACTGACCCCCGCGCCTTCATCGGACAAAATCGTTTCACACCAGTATGTTATTGCTTGTCCGTAGTTTGTTGTCCATGCCTGCAATTTCGGTGAATTGCAACTTGAATCAACCTAATGGTTGCAATCATTTTGAAACAAGTGTGGTTCTATTCGAAGGTCGAATACAAATGTTTCTTCAATGTTCAAACATCGTTCGCGTGACACATTTCACCGCCTCCATTTACTTATACGCAAACGGCCTTCGATATTTTTTGAAATAAATACTGTGTAAATAGAATTCAATTTCATTTCTATACATATTCTTGCTTTAAGAGAACCATTTGACATGTCTGCGGTACACTTCGAAGAATCAGTGGATTTGTGCGAGGGAATGCAACAGGAACCGTTCGAGAGAATCCTCTCGGAATCCGTTGTGGATACCTCAGTCGAACCTGTGACGAAGTCTACGCCAAAGGACGTGGAACGAGGCAACAAAGCGAGATCTAATATTCTACATGGTGCGTTAATTTTTCAACATATCTGTGGGATATTGTGGCTGTTATATTTCACAACAACTGGGTGGAACCTGGTGTAATCTACTATGCATATGCGACATAAACAAGTACATTTGGTGATTATACTGCCTCGTTAACTTAAGTAAATTTAACGTCCAGTGACATCTGAGCTATCCTTTTTATTTTCGCTCATGGAGCACGTACAGCTGTTCATGTCACCATTTATTTTGCGAGGGTGTTACCAGGATTTCTGTTGAGGTGCACAATCCACCTGGTATATCCATAGGAATCTGTTAAACAAAGGTTTTATTCGTTCTTAGACTCTTGTGACTTCAACTTTCTCGTGACGGCTAGTTATAGAATCCTCAGCACACAATGTATACAACGTTTGATGGAGCATGTCTGCTTGGTACGGTGTCTGATTTAAAGTCTGAATGTGACAGTCACAATCTCGTGTCGTGGAGAACAAGTTTCGCCTTGCTCTTTCATTTCTAGCGACTGGCTTTGTGCGAACTAATGGTGAAGAAGAAAATACTACTTAGTCTGGCTAAAATCACGTTCACAATTTTTATTATTAGTCGACTGTCTTTATTAGGTTCAATTGCTAATCTCCGTGAATTTGTCTGAAATTTCGGTCGCTCCAAATACTAAAAATTAGTTAATTATATTGCTTCACTTCTCAACGATACTAGGCTTTTACATTAATCTACCGCTGATCGTGGAATTTATTTGTCGTTGACACTGCAAGACACTAGATGCATTGAGAAGGACAGCATAGTGATACAGTGTAGGCAACATGTATTCATTTCACGATTTCTTTTGTGACAAATCAGCCGATTTTCGCTGCATCCTCGTGAACGTATTCACTGTTGAATGGCGGTTTGCTGGTCGTTGACCAAGCTGGCTCTCAGAGACAGCGGCTATTATGATTAACATTTACTATCCAAGCAAGCGTTGTCGTGTTACCATTGGGCATTAAATGTGAACGCTAGATTGATTGAATCGCCGTGAAAATGATTCACAAACGTCTCACTTTTGGTTGCCCGTGTTTGCGAAACGAAAAAATCCTAATACAACTTCTCTCTCAGAACTCAGAACTCAGAAAATTGTATGGTAGAAAAAGTATTAAGCTTAACAATAACCATAGGATGACAAGGTATATGGAACATATAAAAATATATAAAAAAATATAAAATATCTCAAAAATCAATAGGGACATTCGCATACCGCATGGTTCGTCATAAACTCATCGAGTTTGGAAGCGAAAACCTCAACAGATTCTGATCGTGTGATTTCTTCAGGCAAATAGTTCCAAGTGAAACAAATTCTTACGGAGAAAAAATTACGACGTATATCCAATCGAGAATGCGGAATGCTTAAAGCCTTTGAATGTGTTCGTGTTCTAGTAAGGTCATTGGGCTTTAGCAAGTGTTTAAGGGGATGGTTTACAGAATGCAGGATTTTGAAGGTCAACATAAGGTCACTACGTATCCGCCGTTGGGTAAAATCTTGTAGGTTCAGTTTTAACATTCGCTCTGTGAAAGGCAAATTTCTGTACCGGGAGACCAACTTTGTAGCACGATGATAAATCCTGTCGAGTAGTTCGATATCCTTCCTCAGCCATGGTGCCCAGGCTTGGATGGAATATTCCATAACAGGACGTATATACGTGTTAATACCCGGGGTAGGGTTTCGGGCGTAAAAATCCTGAATATTCTTTTGAAAAGACTCAAGATACGGCAAGCTTTATTGTACACCATCCGGCAATGCTGTCCAGGCTTAAGGTTAAACGAAACCCAGATACCCAGATCTTTTTCTGCTGTGGTCCAGACGAGATCTTGCGTGCCAAGCTGATACGTGTGGTGCAGAGATTTCCCAAGCTGCCGCATTTTACATTTCGCAGGGTTAAATGGTAACTCATTTAACTGGGACCAACGAAATAAGATGCTTAGATCCCGTTGTAATGCCATACAGTCATTAACAGACCTGACACGTTTCCAAATTTTAATATCATCGGCAAATAGTATCACGTTGCATCCAATATCCTCTACTATATCGTTCATATACACCAAGAATAGAAGAGGTCCAAGCACCGAGCCTTGCGGAACTCCACTCGTGACGTCTATTTTTCTAGATAAGGTGCTGCCAACGCGAACTTGGACGTGTCTATCAGTAAGATAGTCCCTTATCCAATTCAGCAATTTTCCCGTTATTCCATAGGATTCGAGCTTTTTAATTAAGATGTCATGGTTGACTCTATCGAAAGCTTTGGAAATATCGATGTAGCAAGCATGTACAGCCTCACCTTCGTCTAGTGCCTTGGTCCAATCCTCGAACGTTATAAGAAGGTTAGATAAACAGCAACGACCTCTTCGAAAACCGTGTTGTGCTGCGGTCAAAATATTTTGGTTTTCAAAATGTTCTCTTATGCGTTTCATGAACTGATCTTCGATATTCTTTTTTATAACCACGTCTTTGATAACACTAGATATAGAGATGGAAACATGCCATCTGTCCTGGATCTAATACTAACGAGTGAGGAACATGCCGTCGAAAATCTGAGCTACGAAACTCCATTGGGTTCTAGCGACAACCTGGTCATCTTATTCGATTATGTTTGTCAAGCTGAGAGAACGAATGACATCAACAAAACAAAACTACAACTGGATATTGGAAGTCTTCATATTACTCTTCGAACGATTTTTGACTGGAAACCAGACACCACGGACATGCATCGTTCTTGAGTAAACTTCATAGAGAAGCTGTGTGATGAAATAAACCTACATTCCAGATTTGTGCCAAAGACAGCGAAAAAACGATTCACCTTCACGTTGAGAAGCCGCACAAGGAAGTGGATTAAGATACGCAACGATGCATGGAAAAACTATGTCCACAATCCGATGCCAGATAATTGGGAAACATATCGTCTGTTGAGGAACAAGGTCACCTCTCTTATCACCGAGGATAAGCAGTCTCATCAGGCAAGACTACTGACCATGATGGAGCGGAACCCCAAAGTCCTGTACCAGATCGTTAACACTACATCAAAAATTAAGCCAGGAATCTCAGCACTACGCACACCTCATGGTCTAACTACGACTGCGTTCGAGGCTGCCGAAGTTCTTGCAGGTTACTACTGCAAAGTTTTTTGCCCCAAGGAATCAGTGCATCTTACGCCGCATTCGATCGGCTTTTCCAATGAAATACTAAATGAAATCTCAATAAACAATGAGTGTGTCATGCTCAGACTTCTTCGTTTGAATACCGCAAAGTCACCAGGAGCAGATGGAATCACTCCTTTTATCCTCAAACGATGCGCATCCTCATTGTGTGGTCCACTCAGCACATTATTCCAAATTTCGCTCGAAAATAGTATCGTTCCCGCGGAATGGAAATCTGGCATCATCACACCAATCTACAAGGGCGGGAGTCGATCTGACGCTGCGAACTATAGACCAGTTACGTTGTTGCCAGTAATTTCTAAAGTGCTAGAGAGTTTAGTAGCGGAAAAGATCACCCATCACCTCGAAAACAATAGACTGCTTGCGACTGAACAGCACGGTTTCAGGAAACATCACTCATGTCTATCTAACCTCTTGCTCACCTTAAACGACTGGACTGAGTGTGTGGACAATGGTTACTCCATCCACGCATGCTTTTTAGACATGTCAAAGGCTTTCGACCGCGTCAATCATAGTATTTTAATCCAGAAACTTGAATTGCACGGGATAACAGGAAAACTTCTTGCTTGGCTAGAAAACTATTTACGCGACAGGAGTGCCCAAGTCAGAGTGACGGCGCCTTATCGAAACCATTCAAAATTACGAGCGGAGTGCCCCAGGGTTCGGTCCTCGGACCGATTTTGTTTTTGATCTACGCAAACGACATTCCCGAGCGTGTTAAATGCAAGATTATGTTATTTGCAGACGATATAAAGCTTTGGAGAAGCATACGTACAAATGATGACTGTGAAACTTTGCAGAAGGATCTAAACACATTGCACGATTGGTCTTTGAGAAACAAACTACCATTCAACTTCCAAAAGTGCAAGGTGTTAAACATTGGAAAGAATGTTAATTACAACAACACTTTCGGATCCCAGCAACTCGTCTGGACAACTGAAGAGAAGGATTTGGGTGTTTGGACCAGTTCAAGTCTGAAGACTTCACTGCAGTGCAAAGCGGCTAACAAAAAGGCGTCACAAGTATTGGCGTTATTGAGACGAATTTTCGGCAGATTCTCCAATCAGTCGGTGCCCCGTATCATGAACACCTATCTGAGACCAGCGATGGAGTACGCTGTTCAGGCTTGGTCACCCTGGATTCAGAAAGACATCAATATTCTGCAGCGTATTTACCACCGAACCACAAAGCTTGTACCCGGACTAGCTGCTAAACCATATGAAGAACGTTTGAGGAGTCTCAATCTTTTAGACTTTCGCTGTCGTCGACTAAGAGGTGACCTCATACTGATGTACAATATTATGCACGTCCCTAACCATCCCTTGTCCAAACTTTTCACACGCTCGCCACCCCGTGCCAGTCGGAAACACGAACTTTCAGTGCTTATTCCCACTTCAAGACTGAACTGTCGAAGATATTCGTATGCTGTACGTGTAAGTTTAACATGGAACACCCTCCCCTCCACTGTTACACACTCAGCCAACCTGGATATTTTTAAAGCTAATTTGGACAAACACTTGAGAGACAACCCAAACTTTGATACGATTTACACTACATGAGTTTTCCTATTCTTCTTTTTTATTGTATATACCTCATAACTCCATCCTATGGTTATTGTTAAGCTAAATGCTTTTTAGACCATTACAACTTTGAATCACTTTATTCATAGATTTATTCATAGATTATATGCAGGTGAAAAGCTATGCTTTACAAGACCCACAAAAATGTACATCGGGTCGGATGGTAAAAAATATCAAAATATTGTTAGATTATAGTCAAACATAAAAAACATACTTTTCCATGTGGATATCTAGTGATTTTTTGAAAACTTCAACAGTTCCAGATTGTACCACATGAGTAGGTAAACTGTTCCACAGTTGCACATTGCGAACGGAAAATGCATATTTGCGGCAGTTCAACCTGCTATGCTGTTGAGTCACAATGTGTTCCATTAATTTGGAGATCACCGGAAGTAACGTTACCAGTCTATAGTTTGCTGTGTCTGAACGGCTACCGCCTTTATAAATAGGAGTTATCATCCCTTCTTTCCATTGCGGTGGTATTTTTCCTTCATTTAAGCTGAGATTGAATATGCGAGTGAGAGTAGCAGTCAAAGCAACGCGACACCTGCGAAGTACGGCGGGGGTAATTTTGTCTGCGCCAGGGGACTTCTTTTCGTTTAGTCGACAAAGTTCCCGCCCAACCATGTATTCGTTGATAGTCATTTCACTTAATAATTCGAAATGTGGTGAACTTGATGAAAGTTGATATGGTATACAACGCTGGGGATTGAAGACAAATGAGTAAAACGTTGCTAAAGCGTCGGCGGTATCTTGGGCAGTGTGGGTCAATCCATGAGGTGTTAGTACAGAGAATACACATGGTTTGATCTTTGATCGTTCATTTACTATCTTGTAGAGAAGCTTAGGATTCTTTTCCATTCTCTTAAGCAAGTTCCATTGGAATTGCATGCGATCTTCTCTTACAAGAGTCGTGACGTAATTTCGTATCTTACAGAATCGCTTCCAAGTTTCTTCCGTACCAAACTTCTTATGAGTTACCCAAGACTCTCGCTTAACAGCTAACCATTTCTTCGTTCTACTCCGAATAACAAACTGGTTGTTGTAGCTGCATTTGTATGGTACAAAAAACGAGTTTTCGTAAATCTTCGAATTGTGATAATTTAGAAACGCATTGTATTATGAGCCAGGATCCATTGAATCAAACTCATGAGTGTATGCATCCCGGAGACAAAGGTGGTTTTTTGTTTTGTTTGTGTTTGTACCGCCGAAGCGATAAAAATCGTACATTATGGGTCGGTAATCGATAGTAAGTCAGTTGAGTAGTGTTCATATACCGGAATTCGACTTCAGTGTAAATTGAGAGTTACTAAAAGCTGATACGAGTTCACCATGCCAACATTAACGTCGAAGATCGATTTCAAATGGAAATCCATTAAGGCTGACGCAAAACTGGTTTCACGTTTGATGTTGGCACCACATTTCCAGCTGTGAATTATTTTTAAAATGTTATTTGAGTCTCGATTTCCGTATCGAAGGCCATTTCATAGTTCATAGTTTTATTCAGGGGTAAATTCGAGTAAATAAAGCTATGCTTTACCCGCCCCCCCCGCGAAAATGCGCATAAAAAAGGAAATCCTTTGCTTATTTCATAATATATTTTCAAGAATCTGTTTGTTTTGTCGTTGGCCTCCTTCGGTCGATGTCGAACATGCATGTACATCACAAGCGCATGATAGTTTTATGCTCCACAGCTTTTAGAATGACCCCACAATCCGACTCGGAATTGACAATATCTCACGCCGGCGCAATCTACGTTTAGCCGCCAAGAGGTGTAGCTGCTGCTCCCCAGGTTGGACAAAACGCATTACACAGTCCCTTCAAAGTTTTAGCTGAGAGTTTACTCCGAATCACAATGTAGCTTCCACAGGAGAATCTCGAACGTTAACGTGTTCTTCTCTTTTAGACAACTTCAAGAAAAGTGCCGGGAACCCCTTCTGTGTTACAAGCTGTTTTATTTATTTAACGAAGGCATTCAATTACATAAGCAGGGAGGGTCTTTTCAAAATGATTGATCATATTAGTTGCTCTCCAAGACTGCTCAAGCTCGTTATTTCTTTCCCTTCGGGCATGAAGGGTTCAGTTAATGTTATCGGTTGCAGTTCAGATGTCTTGGAAATTCCCCGAGGATTATCAATACAAAGATGATGGTATAGAGCGCGTGCGTACTCAATGCTTTCCTGTACGCAGTGAAACCTGGACCATCCACGCATGACACGAACGGAACCTTAATGCTTTCCATTTTGTGAGCATCCACCGTATCGTGAATGGAAAAAGTAACGAATGTTGAAGTGCTGGTCTACAGCGCTGCCTACGCTAGCTGGGTCATGTGTATCGAATGGAAAATGGTCGCATTACAAAAGATGTTCTCTATGGTTAGTTGAATGCAGTAAGTTGAACGTTGGGCAGACTGCACTCGCTCACTTTGGTGGCACTGTGTACAGTGTCGTCTTCAAGCTGGGGAACAGCACATACTGCTCTTAGCTGCCAATCGTAGATGACACCGCAAGTGTGCAACTGACATGGTTTTTCCGAGTACTGCCTATAGCTGTGAGCGTTACGGGAGAGATTTTTCTTCCTCAGTCATTTCAAAAGCTGTGTAGCCCGAAAATTTCATGCGCTGGTGATGTACATCCATGGTCAATCACGTGACTGAAAAATAAACATTAATATAATGTAAAATATGTAGGTGGAACAAAATAAAAGTGCTCAAGCGATACCTCAGTACACCATATAAAACTTTACTGTTCACATGACTCATTTGATCTTGAAGTATATCGTGGCTACCTAGCAAACGTACATGGCTTCTCGTGAGTTTTAAGCATCTCCACACCATGCCCTTTCTTCTCGTAACAGATTAATTACATTTTGAGTCATCTTAGTATTATGTTGTTTTCAATTGTTGATTACTGAGGGTAATTTAGGCTGTCGAACAGAATAAAATAGATGATCAGCACAGAAATTCTTATTTAATCTTTGACAAAGTTAGTCATCCATGGCAAGCACGCCAGTGGAATCGACTAGCTTTGGATTCCCCATACAGTCACTATTTTACTAATGCACATCTTTTATTTGAAAAATGATTTGAGCTTCAACCTTTACCCACTCCCTCTGTTTAAGCCATCTGGGCCACCAGGCAAACGGAAAACATAACCGACAAACGCATTTTCGCCAAAACCACACTGAGAGAATTGGTCATTTACCTGATATTCATGCTGCTTGCGTTATTGAGTAAGTGCATGTTGTTCCGTATTCCGTTCACAAATTTATTTTCCAAGTGTTCGAGGCGGTTTCAACTCTATCCTTCACCTGTCACGAATCAATCCCATCATCGCAGTCAGCACCCTTCTCCTCAACACCAGCACACTCATTATGGTTATCATCATCTTGAAAATATATTGACCACACTTATCATTCCTTATAATTGATATATATGTATGAAATCTCAAACCTGATCAAGGAAAAGTGCGGCACAATCAGAGACTGAACTTGCACTAAGATACTACCAGGTTGCCTAGACAGATAAGGGGAAGGAAAATAGCAATGGCAGTGAGACTCCAGCGCGTGTTCGCAAGTCAATTTAGCAGCACGGATGTGCTGCACGTTTGCACACCTGTGCATCGAAGAAAACTATACATCGTAATGCCATGGATCTAAATGTATCATCCGACCAATCGAAAACAATTTCTGCCCTTTGGATTTTTACCTTATTCTTGAACTGCTCAGTAAGCAACCAAATCCCGTTTTTGCTTGTTATATTATTCGTAGTTCCCATATTATTCTGTGTTTTTTTGTAAATCTATATAATGTTTAGACCATTAAAATTGAATTGAATTGGTAAAGAAAATCAGGTTTGCAGCAACTTATTTTTCGTAAACAACATCAAATCTCCACGTTTACAGTTAGCCTGCTGATGGTCAACAACCTGACCTATTTCTATTACGTGAGCGTCTTCGAGTTTGTCGTGGGAGAATATCACGAGAAAAATGAAGCACCTGTGGATCTGTATAACAATATTCATGACATGCACGATGTTTGGACCGTAAGTCACGTGAAATTATACTTTTAACTTTGGAAGAAGCGAGTCTGTATTATGTATGAAGTTATTTTATGATCGATCAATTTGCCGAATGTTCCAGTTTAATTTTTGGCACATTATTCTAAGTAATCAGAGTTTGATTGAACAGGAGGGGCATACGCGCATTTCAAATGGGACGTATGAGTTTATCATCTCAACTTGATCCTCTAATACCTAGATTTGAAATTGATATCCACGGTTGTGGGGAGCACACATGAAGCAGTCTAACATTCCCTCTGTTGGATGATGACTTGAATTCAGCCTAGCTTGGTTGAAATGGTTGGTTATGAATGGCAAGGTTATGAATTACGGAGGTCGTTGATTGGGGAAATCAAATAAGGCACAAGTTCCTTAAGTGGCTTCAATATCCGCATTAACTGATCCGGCACGTCACCATTTGTCTCCACGTTGCTTTATTTGAATAAAATTACTTCAAAGTATCTGGTTTGTTTCCGTATGTGGTCGTATGATAGGTGACACGCAAGTCAGCCGCTTGGCCTAGGAAGCTCATTGGTCAGGGGATTCTTGTCTCTTGTTGGCATTTCGACATCAGCGTTAGATTGATTGAATAGATAATAACGAAACGTTTGAACAAACCATGCCAGCTTGGTGAATCCCATTTAACATATTGATAACTGAGTACAAGTATCTTATTTTTATATATATATATTATATATATATATATTATCAACTCAAATCTCAGTACTATGCCACCCGTTGGGACCGAGCAAAAGTGGCATAGTAGCGAGAGTGGCATAGTACCGAGGTTTTGTGAAAACGGCTTTATTTTCTCAAGTCAATCATTTATTTGCTCAATCGATCTGTCCAAAGCTCTCAGAAATCGTCGGCTGACGCATCTTCTTTCGTCGGATCTCGTTCATCTCGTTATCTAGCCGATCACACGCTTGCATCAGTCTCGTCCAGGTTGAAGACTTCATCTGCAGAGAACTGCCTGAGTAAGGGCCGGAGAACCTGCTTCTGCCAATCAATAAGGGACTGAGAATCCACCGCTCCAGCTTCGCAACGCACTGTCTTGAACGTGACGCCATTGCGCTTCTTGAAGCTGTTTAACCAACCGTCGCTCGCCATGAAGTCTGGGATGTGCATCAGCTCAGCCAGTTTTATCGCTTTCTCGTTGATCTGATCGCCGCTAACAGGCAGATTCAGTCCTCTTGCTTGATTCAGCCACATCAGCACTCCCTCCTCAAACTGCAAGTCGTGAGGCTGCGTCAGCTTCGTGCGCTTCGATGGAACTCCAGCTTTGATTGCAGCTTCAATTGCACCCTTCTTGCTGAGAATGCCCTTCACAGTGGTTCTCTTAACTTCGACACTCCATTTCTTGCTAATCTCCCTCGCCAACTTGGACTGATTCGGCTCCTTCTTCGCAACATCGATGATCTCGAACTTCTCCTTCAGCATAAAGTCGGTTCGCTTGCGTTTCTGAGCTGACATTATGGGCTGAATATTTTGAAAAATAACGATGTCACTGTTGTGAGTGTCTGTTTGTGCGCGCGCTTTCGTGGGTCTATCTATCGATACTTAAAGCAAGAGTAGGAAAGAGGCTCGTCGTTGTGCGTGAGGTGATTGGCTTGTTGTAGCTGGCGTCAAGGAGAAACATCGCGTGTTTAACCTTGAAACCGGCTGACTTTATGCGTAAAATGCGCAAAAATACACTTTTAAATAGTCACAGAATAGTGGCATAGTACCGAGAGTAGGGAGTGGCATAGTAAATTTATTTTGTATTGAATTTTTGTCCGAACCGAGCAAAAGTGGCATAGTAGCGAGAGGGCATAGTAACGAGGGGCATAGTACCGAGATTTGAGTGTATATATATATATTATATATATATATATATAATATATATATATATATATATATATATATAATATGGGGGCGAAAACCGCTGTGGCATGCAACACCATGGAAAACTTACGGTGGAAGAACTCTTTTAACAAATAAATCTTCCTACATGGATTCGAGGTAATTCATGCGACAGTTTCAAAAAACTTGAGCATTTCGACTATAACCGAGTTTAGTAGCTCGATGGTATATTCTTTGCAAAATCATAACAATTTTTAAGTCATTGTGACCATGCTTAAACTGAATATTAAAATGTAAGTCCGATGCAGGTGTTATTTATAAGGGAATTGTCAGTTTTGTCAACTTTCAGAAAGTTATATTCGGAAGGAACATTTTCTGTAATGTTTCCCAGTAGACGGAGTTGCAGAGTCTCGACGTCCATAGAGTGTTGCTCACCAACACACCTAAGTCCTTCTGTTTCGTGTTCCACGAAAGACTGTGCGCATCAACATAATATTGGAACTCCACATGTTTTCCAAAGTTCAACAAGTGACTGGAAATCGTTCATCTATATTTTATTATTCGGTTACTTTGATTTCATTAACGCGTAGATATTTAGTTACAAGGTTAACAGTGGTTAGAAGATCCGTCATTTTGGTGGCTTGGTGATGAACACATTCAATAATCTCTGTTAAAAATGTTCAAAAATGCGTCCAAGTCTACGTGCCATACTCAATACATGCTTGTCGATTATCTTGAAGTGTAGATTTTTTCAGTCTCGCTAATATGCGGACACCAAGGTATTTCTGCGATGTAGTCTAGTCGAAGGTTTTCGTGGCAAATTTGAAAATCGGTAAAGTTTGCAGCCGATGATTCATATACTTAGCACAATCAAACTATAAGCAAGTGAGATATGGAATGTGTAACAATACGGATATCTTATTCAAGGTCAGTTATAGCACAATAGCGGTGAGGTTTGAAACCACGACCTTTAGTCTAGCAAGCGCAGGCGATACATCGGTGAGATTTCCTCTACCAATTTTCGTTTTATCGATTGAATACTGATTTCAATTAATCCAAAGTTGAATAAACTATATCATATCAAAATGTTAGACATATTCTACTGTTTTGTTAACCCACCCAGTATATTCGGAAACAAATATTCGATGCTCTCTACTGGGACACGTGGTACAATAATCGAAACGTTTCGTTCGGGGAGCGAGAGCTAATTGGTTTCGACAACAAGCTTCTCGGAGTTCCGCGACTCAGACAAGTGCGTGTTGATCCCGGCAAATGTCAAGTACCGGCACAAATGAAACGCATTTCCACCACGTGTTTCCCACCCTATTCTGACTCGGTCATGGCCACACAGCCGATACAACCGAAAGGAAATTTGGTTCCCAAGTACACGACAAACGCGTAAGTTTATGATTGCATTACACATTTAAGACAACATGTGTATGTTTCGTCTGTGCGCAAAAGTTTTATATGTGTGAACGTGCTGAACGTAGTGAGTGATTGACCTTGTTTTTTCCAAATAACCCACAGTAACTCACGTTATTTCTAGTTCAATAAAAGTTCAGTAAAATCACGGAGACAAAACCGATTTATTTTACCTATTTACCAAGTGCAGCATGTAATAGGTCAAGGTCAACTGACACGATTTAATGGTGTAAAATCCCTTCGGTGTTTGGAGATTTTATCGCTTATAAAAACAAACAGATTACAACTTTTGTAGTACGCATCGTAGCAAAAACCACAGTGCGTCCGGTATGTTGAATATCCAAAGAGGTCAATAGTGAGGTGTTCCTAAAATGTGTGCGTAAATATTTACTTTAAATCGGTTTAACCTTGTCTCATAATCTCCTCCGGTAACCTGTTCCGAAAGAAATATATGTGCACGGAATATTAATTGCGACAACCGTATGCTCGGGAATAAGGTATTACAAGTGAATTGACCTAGCTGTGTGTGATTTATCGGAGTTAGGTTTTATAGGCAGCACGCCATGTTATTATATTTATTCGGTCTAAATCAAACGCTGAGCCGGTTGAGTTGACAAAGGCTGGTAAGAATGCAGTCAATAAGGTGGATTGGGCTGATATCTCCACAATCTGGCGCCCGGTTCTACAGCGGATAAACTTTAACGTGCGTTACCCCCTAGTGTGCACACCGAGTACTCAATCGAGCTAATCGGTCAGCAGATGTCATTCACACCTGCCAAGACCAAAACAATTAAGGGATTATACGGCAAGTAGGGGTGGTGGTGCGTCAATTGATATTGTTCGTGCCTATCTATCTTAACGAGTGCAGAACGCACCATGGGCTGTACAGTTCTTAAAAATCTTAGGATGGGTCAGATGAATGAAATTTAAGCTTGATTTCTGTTCGTACTGACCCCCTTGGTCTGACGAAGCTTCTGAGTCAGAAGCGAAACTTTACCAATAAACTGCTCTCACCGATTCACTACAAACCTTCCTTTTTCATGAATATGATAACCCGATCGGTCACGAACATTTTCCATTATATCTTTTAGTTTAGTTTTCTATCATTTCGAGAAATTTTATAGACAATAATGCTGTTAGTTATTCTTCGCGATCTAAATTTTTCCCTAATCTTGCTTGCAGTTGGTCTTACATGTCTTCAGATCAAGCCGGTTCAGTTGGAGTAACTGCAATGTACGGTCATTATCCTGGGTCTGGCTACGTACAAAACTTAGCTCGAGCTCGCAACGTGTCTGAGGCGATCATTGATGAATTGTTCCAAGGCAGATGGCTGGATCAGGCTACTCGTGCACTGTTCCTCGATTTCACCATCTATAACGCCAACATAAACATGTTCATCATCGTCAAGTAAGTTCTTCGTTTAAAAATATAATCACGTCCATTGTCAGGAATACTATATTCACTGAGCGGTTGCTTATCATCAGTTCCGGCATGGGATAAGATTTGTATAACATTGAGAGGATCTCTTTCGTTCGCAGCACCATCATCACGACATTCAAACACAAATTAGTTGCAATTGTAGCGGAAAAATAATGATTTCATATTCAAGTCCTCTGGTGGGTAATAAAAAATTTGTGCAAAAATAAAATGAAGTTATACATAACATACATGCCTTGTAAAGAACAATACTGAAGAATTGCGCTCGATCATCAATCACGATACCGCGAATCAAACTCATGCTTTCTGGCAAAGATGAATAGTTCAAATATTCGCCTCACGGTTGTTTCCGGTATCTGGAGCACATTGACATCGGCATTGATTTACGGTCGACCTTTGATTACGGGGATTTATCTGCGTTAATTTGCCTGTATGTCTTCCATGTGTGTTTAAAATTAGAATATATTAACCTGACAAGAGTTATATGGTAATTGTGAAATCGCCAACGAGATGTCTACGATATAAAAAGGAGCGAATGTTGTCAAATGAAAAACAACTGTGATGACTTTAGATGTATTGTGGCAATCAGCAACGCAGCACTTAAATAATACGGAAAACTCTGATTATTTGAATACCAGTGGCGTCGATTAATTAAATACATGAGGTTTCGATCGATTTGATTCGACTCGAGATTGTAGCCATTGCAATCACTGCGAGGATTGCGCAGGTTTCACGTCGTTTTACATATTTTGAGACTACTTATTAGTACGAAAGAGATGGAAATTATCGTAACGTTGTTCAAGTCTTTCTATATTTGACGAACTGGATTTGACACTCGTATCTTATTTTGGCTTTCAAACAGTGGCTATCTTCTTTCCTGATGGAACTCAAACAATTAATTAATCAGTGTGTAGAATAAAGGTTTGTTAAGTATTTTTATTAAAAGATATTTTCGAAAAAAACTTATTTTACTCATCTTAGTGTGGGCAATGAAAAAGGTTTAGAATGAATGCAAGTGTCTTTACATGATTTTCAGAGTGTGTAGGGTGCAATAAGATGCAAAAGGAGATAAGTCAACCGTGTTTGAATAGTTGTGCATGCGAGAAAAATATTCTTGTAAAGGTTTGCGTAAGAAGAAGCACACTTACAACCAGCATAGATCAAAAACTGAAAGAGAATCACTGTTCAAAACACTTTTATTGCACTCCTTGGCAATGTTCACATACCCCTGTTTATTTTAATCTTTTCATGTCAAATTTACTACAAAACTTTGCGAAAGCAAAATGCACATCGCGACTGAAATTCAACATTTGAGAAAAATGAGTTTGAAGTTTTACATAAATTATAGTATATAAAATAATGAGACAAAACCATATATGCTGTTGCAAACTAAAAATAAATGAAGTCCTTATGTCTAGGGACAAAAATCAGGCAATGTTTAGTTCTTTGTCAATTGCTGGGGTCATACAACTGACCATCATGACCCCGTCTTTGCGCACGCTCTTGGCGCCGAATAGTGTCAATTGCCTTCCGGCGCTGCTTGGCCTGCTAGCTGCTCTTCCTGGTGGCATATCTCACTCTGCTGGTATATGCCTTGACTGCAAAGTCCTCTGCATGGTTCCCTGTAGCCAAATCCAGTTCTTGCAGAACACTCAGCAGGGCAGAGGACCCTTTGTTGAAGCGTTGAACGTCAACTGCAACAGTTGTGTCGACGGTGCGGAGACATGTCCACCGTTCTTTAGGGCGTTGCCTCCGAAGCTTGGAGTGGAAAGACTCGTTGCTGTTTTGAGTCTTCCCACCCAGACACCGCTCCAGCAAGCTCCTGTCTGCAAGGCGTTTATAGACGGGAACCAGTTTAAAACAGATTTCTCGGGGGAGAGGGTAAGGGTGAGGCCAAGGGGAAACGTTGTCAGCCAGGTCGCGTTGAAAGAAGCACCATGACTCCGATCCTTTGGGGCAGCGCAGATGGTGGAGCTCCTATGATGTGGAGGCACTATGGAAGTACGACGCCAACACTGCCTGCTCCATGTTGTCCAAGTTGTCCCGATTGTCCTTGATTGCCTTGCCAAAGTAGTTGGTCAGTTTTTTTAATTTTTTCATCAGTCAATTTGCCACGCCCACCGATTAGCTTGCCTGCTGCTCTTTCTTGACCTTGACCCGTAACCATGGGTTGAAAGTCGGCGTTTTACGGGCCATCTGGCGACTTAGGAAAAAATCTTTCAAACCAGTCCTTCAAAACTCCTTTATTTTCATAAAAATAATTTTTTAGACAAAATAATTTATGCTACCGGATAAAATAGACATCAAAGTATCATTTTCTAAAAAAAAACTCAAAACATTTTTTGAAGAAAATACCATGCCCTGAGGCGCCTTAACCCAGTGATGGATTACTCAGTGCAAGCTTGGGCACTATGGCTACAAAGAACATCAAGCTGCTCGAGAGGATTTACCACAGAGCAACTAAAATGGTTAGCTGTCTCCGCAATCTACCATATGAAGATCGACTGGTTCAACTTAATTTGGAAACACTGCCTCACAGACTTGTTCGAATATATCTCATCCTAACTTATAAAATAATGAACACAAAGATATATATATATATATATATATATATTATTAAACGAATATCCTGTGGTGTTGTACAGCTATGAGCTTTTTTACACCACAAATTCTCGAATCTTAAATCTTGCGCATTGAGATCAGAGATGCACGATCCATTTTTCAATCTCCTGAAATTTGTTTACAATAGGGTTACCACATAGTAACTTAGTGGAAGCTGTTTTAAGTTTATTTTGGACCAATAGCTCTCTTGATCCGATCAACAGAGTTACTAGTATCTGCAGCTTTCGGATAAGGAAGCTAATTTCTCCCCGATAGTTACTTCCATATCACCCGGCGCTCAACGGGACCTTATTTCTCGCTGCTGTAAGAAGGTGTACGTTTGCACTTGTTGGAGTTCGTGTAAACTTTAAAGATGCTAACCGTTTCTCGTCCAATACACCAGTCATCACATAAGATTTGGCTTCGCTCGTTCACGATTTCTTTGGTTAAAAGTGACTTGACGAAAGCGGTTATGAAGCGATTCCCAGTCTGCAAAGGCTAAATCTGGAAGACTTGTTTTACCACAAAGCTTGCTCAAATTGTACGGTAAGATGATGTTCGTACATACGACTGACATAGATCCTTGGTTTACCAGTTAATGTTGCGCGATGAAATCAGTTTTACACAAATCGATAAATGTTTCGCCAGAGAGATTATTCGTTAATAATTTCACTGATTGGATATTGGTAATTAACGCATTGTGCACTGGACAACATTTAAGTTAAGTAAATCGGTTTGGTATAATGATGATTCCTTTGTACACAAGTGGGTGCCACTGAGAGTTCGATTCTGGTAGCATCTACGTCACAATAAATGCATTAGTGTGAACATAGTTCAGCTTTGAATCGCATTAGCTCACCGATACTACAGACTGAAACTAATATGGGGGTGTTGAATTTAGAGGACCGCATACAGAGAATTGAAGGTTTGATAAATGACTTATCAATTAGCAAACTGAAGCCTAGACTTGAGTGTGGAGATCGTGTTTCATCACCGTTTCTAAGAAAGCAGGAAGGCAAAAAATGCGATGATGAACATACGGACATTCGACCTAGCAATTCAGAACAACTAAGCCATTCCCGTGATCCGCATACCTTGAAAAGGTCTGAAACAAATTCAACAAAATCCGAGAATGAAAAGCGAGCCGTTAAACAACAAACTGATCCCAAAACAGATAATGCTTTGGTGAAACGAAATAACATCTCCACCAATCGTAAGGCACACTTTCTGAGTGTCATTTGTACTGACGTTCCTGAGCCAGAATGCACTCTCTTCAAAGACCGTCAAAGGCATGATGAAGAAAAATGGAAGGAACTGTGTGAACTTATGAAAATTGGAACTGTAGTGCCGTTAGCATTGACTCGTTTAACTAGACGGCGTGATTCACCTCATCAGGATAAACCCAGACTTTTGAGGGTTAACTTAGAAAATGAGCGTGACCTGGAAAACGTATTACTAAATTCTTACCTACTTGGGTCTAACAATTCACTGAATATTCGTATTCATGTTGATATTCCATGGTCCGAAAGGAGGAACAATACATACGACAAAAGAAAGACATCTAATCGCAATCTCATCATCCTCGGAGTTCCAGAACTGGCAGACAATCCTGAGGCTAACGAGCGAGCTGAGCATGACTACAGGCAATGGAGTTTTCTGGCTGATACCATTTTCGTCGAAAAGCCGTTGTCGTGGATACTTTTAGACTGCCTTCCTCAGCAAAATACAAAGGTAATGGGCCACGTCCATTAAAAATAAACTTCCTAATGAGTACTATGGTTGATACTGTACGTTCCAACTGGAAAAGCTGGAAACACAAAATCCCCAAAGGTGTAATCCTTAGCGATCACATAAACACTGATATAAATGCAGCCCATTCTGCATTAAATACTGTCAGGATTGATGAAGCCCTATCAAGTGAACCAAGAAATGAATCTTCAGCTGGGACACAAAATCAGCAATCGAACGCAAAGCCACCCCAACTGACTCCCAAGAGTGGACTGAAGCCAGATAAAGAAATCTTTTTCGGCCAAAAAGAGGACTCGATTTGCGCCTCTCAACCTGAAACGACCGATATGCTACTTAACTTGTCAAAAAACAGAACAGTGCCGACTCTTCCAGAGTCGGCGTGACAATGACGGTTGTCTCAGACTATGACATCACACGACACCATCCATCTTTGCTTACCAAAACTGTTCTTGGATGCCTCTATACCAATGCCCAATGCTTGATTAACAAATTTGCCGAACTTGTCGCTCGGTTTGAGACTAAACGACCTCAGCTAATTGCCATTACCGAAACTTGGCTGAGCCCGGAAATCCACGATTGTGAGTTAGAGATTGCTGGCATGTCACTGCTCCGCCGAGACCGTGCATCACGTGGAGGAGGTGTGGCACTCTATTATGATCAGAGACTCAAGTGCAGAGAAATGACGGATTCCGACTTGGTGCTTCAGGACACGCTATGGTGTTTGTTGACAACGGCTACAGGCGATGATTGCACAATCGGCGTAATTTATCGCCCACCAGCAGCCCCGGAAGTGTATAATACGAATCTACTCGACAAGCTACGCTTGATTGCCTCGAGATATCATACCAGAATCTTGATCATGGGAGACTTTAATCTGCCTAACTTGCTGAAGACGAACAAAATTTCTCACACCTCCACTGCTGCCATCTTCCAGCAGCTGTTTGACGAAATTCCTTTGTATAATCACGTTGAAAGCAATACAAGATACAGAGGGAGAGATATGCCTTCAATGCTCGATCTTATCTTGACAACTGAAGAGGACTCCGTCGAAAGCATTACATACGATTGTCCGCTAGGTTCGAGCGACCATTTGGTCTTGAATTTTGACTACCTATGTCGAGCAGAGCGAACAAACGATAGAACAAAATTCATCAGAAAGGTATGCCTATCAAAATTATCAAACGCCCTAAGTTTGATTAACGATTGGCAAATTGAAGGCATAGGAGTAAAAGAGCAGTGGTGTAGCATTTTGACCAATCTACACCGGGAAATCAACTCACACTCGGCATTCGTACCAAAACAGTGTGGAAAGGCATTCGAATTTAAAATCCGCAGTCGCACTCGGAAATGGATTAAACTGCGAAATAAGGCTTGGATAAACCATCGCCAGTTAACCACCGATGCCACATGGGAGACCTTTAGAAAACTAAGAAACCAGGTCATCAAACTTATTGCTGAAGACAAAATACAGTATCAAGCTGTCATAATGTCTAAAATGGAACGGAATCCCAAGCTTCTTTACCAGATTGTGAACAAGCAGTGTTCAGTGAAACCAGGAGTTGCGGCCTTGCGGACGCCCACTGGAATGACCACAAATGCAGCTGACACCGCGGATGCTTTGGTAAATTATTATGCTACAGTATTTTGTCCAAAGGAAAGCGTGGATATACAAATGGATCCAGAAATAACGCATCCTCTACCATTGGACACAATAACCATCAACAAAGAAGAGGTGCTGGGAACACTACTATCGTTGAATCCCAGAAAATCCCCTGGTTGTGATAAAATTACCCCGAATATACTCAAGCATTGTGCACAATCTCTATGCGGACCTCTAACTCAGTTATTCTGCGAATCGTTGTCGCAAAGTGTCATACCGACTGAATGGAAATCTGGTATAATCTCCCCGATTTTCAAAGGCGGGGTGCGTTCGGAGCCCGCAAATTACAGACCTGTTACTTTGTTGTCCGCCGTATCCAAGGTACTCGAAAGGATCGTGGCAAAAAAACTGAGCAAATACCTTGAGGAAAATAAGCTATTTTCGGGAGCCCAACACGGTTTTAGAAGGGGATACTCCTGCCTTACTAACCTTCTCCTCACCCTTGACGACTGGACTCGAGCAGTGGATGCTGGGGATACTATCCATGTATGTTACCTCGATATGTCGAAAGCATTTGACCGTGTAAACCACAGTATTCTCTTGCAGAAGCTGGAACGTTGTGGTATCACTGGCAGTCTGTTAGCATGGTTAGAAAATTACCTGACTGATCGGTTTGTTCAAGTCTCTGTGGACGGTGCTCTATCGAAGTCGGTAGCCGTGACAAGTGGAGTGCCTCAGGGATCCGTCCTCGGGCCAATCCTCTTCGCGCTTTATGCTAATGACATACCAGCTCTCATCAAATGCAAGATCGTACTGTTCGCGGACGATATAAAAGTTTGGTCTAAGATAAGTAAGTCGGAGGACTGCGAACTGCTCCAGAAGGATCTGGACAACCTCCAGGCTTGGTCCCTAAAAAATCGCATATTTTTCAATTTCCAAAAGTGTCACATGTTAAACATTGGCAAATATGTGGAGTACCAGTATTTTCTTGGAACACACAGCCTCTCGTGGACCATGGAACAAAGGGACTTGGGTGTGTTAATAAGCAACACCCTAGGGATGTCGAGCCACTGCAACTACGTCTATCGCAAAACATCACAGAAATTGTCACTCCTAAAGAGAATTTTCGGTAGGTTCTCAAAACAGACAATTCCCTGTATTATAAATACGTATATCAGGCCCACGATGGAATATGCGGTTCAAGCATGGTCGCCATGGCTTAAAAAAGATGTTGCGACTTTGCAACGAATATATCATCGAGCTACCAAACTTGTCACTGGACTCAGCCGGAAACCATACAATGAGCGAATCAAAACGCTGAATTTATTTGATTATCCACGTCGTCGTATCCGAGGCGATTTGATTCTGGTTTACAATATTTTGAATACTGAAAATCACCCTCTACAATGCTTATTGAATCTACGGAGCTCGCATAATACAAGAGCTCACACACTTACTCTAACTGTCCCTCACTCGAGACTAAACTGCAGACGACATTTTTTTGCCGTGCGAGTTTGTTTTACTTGGAACAATCTGCCAGATAATGTTGTGAACTCACCAAACCAGCAAACTTTCAAGAGAAGCCTTGATGCCTATTTGACCCTAAACCCGTGCATTGAAGAAAACTATACATCTTAACACCATATACCTACATTTGTTATCCCACCAATCAAAACAATTTCTGCCCTTGGATATTTACTTGATTTTTGAACTACCCAGTAAGCAATCTAATCCCATTTTTGCTTGTTATATTATTCGTTGTTGTCATATTATTCTGTGGTTTTTTGTAAAGCTATATGCTTTTTAGACCATTAAAATTGAATTGAATTGAATTGAATTGAATTACCTAATAAAAGAACATATCATATTAGGAGCTGAGTATCCTGCAATTTCTGCGCGAATAAGTCAATTATCGCAGACCCTTGCAAGATTCCAGTATCAAGATTCAATAACTTATGATGACATAGATGTATTTAGCTTCACAGTTATCCATAATAAATACTGCTCATTTGTATGCATTTCATCACACACATCCCGCGACCGGTTTCGTGTTTTTTGCACTCGTCAGGTAAGGACAGTATGATCAGGATCTGCATGCGCTTGAATAAATACTCTTTCATGAATTATTTTGTAACCATAGCTCCATGTAATATCACGTGTAACCTGGAAGCATACGGACCACTTCCCAAAAGGCCTGTGCAGTCAAATCGTTTTGCAGCAATTATGTGCCTGTATAATCTGTGAGCACAAATTGCGTGCACGTGTATTTCTGACATGTTGCAGTATTGTACTCCAGATTGTGGAGTTGCCTGATCCATCCGTCATGTTGAACAGATTCACTGATATAACCGACTCATCGCTAACCATTATTTGCCAAATGTTAGTAACTTACAACAAAAAGGATGAACTTCTAATTGACGCAGAATTTTATTGCCATCGTTATCGATTTACTACTGAAATAGCCACAATAAGCTGCACACGCATATCCTTACACGGTAAACGTAGATAAGTTAATAACTTTTTCACAATTACTACACGGGTTTTTCCTAATAATCGCGTAGGTTAATATTCGAACTCCCTGAAACCGGAGGTGTATTCGTGAGTAACGAATTTCAACCGGCAAACCTGGTTCGCTACATGACGGCGGTGGAATACTTCGTGATGGCTTGTGAGATCATCTACCTTTTGTTCATCGTGTACTACATCATTGAAGAGATTCTCGAGGTAAGCTACAAGTAGTTTCGTGTTCGATGGTGTGACCGAGTGAAAACGGACGTATCTCGACATTTTGATTAAGTTTTGAGCTGGTGAATGTAAGATCGCTTATTTAAGCCAGTTATTCATAACATTAATGCCAAACCATTCATGTGTTTTAGTGCATTGATTTATAATAAAGTGAAGAATAGAAAGGGAACATTGCCTCGAAATATCTGTCAAAATTATACCCTTGAGAGGGTTGAAAGCAAAATTATGTTTGATAATTGAACTTATCCACCACTGAAGCTAAAGCCAGACTGTGAACATGACTGCTCCGTCAACGATAGTGATGGCATTTCCGAGAGCTTTTGTTAGTTCAACTGATTTAAGGTGAATGCATTACGTTTTCGTCTTCACCACTACCCTATCTATTCCGCGTTATTATGCTCGGTATTGTGTCCTACGTTAAAAACGTGTTCCTCAAGGGTTCAAACGTTTGATTCGAGATTGATATTCCTCCCCATTATGAGGATGCTTCCAGAGGCGTTATCAACGCAAGTTTGTGTAATAGAATTGCATTTGAAATGAACTAGATTGTATTGTAATAAAGGGAACCGTGGTCAAACATAAAGTGAAACCAGAAAAATGGAATAGCAACAGATTTTTATTACAATTCAGAACTTTAATATATATTAGCATAGTACGGAACTGAAAATCAGGTCCCACGTGTAATTAACTGATGCGATGACATTGGATTAATGTAGTTCAAACAGTAGAATTTGAATAAAGTGGATAGATTTGCAACGATCTGTGTCGGTAAAATCTTTTCGAGACATATACTTGATATAAACTCTCGCGTTATAGCATTCACTTAATTTACTACACGTAATATTAAGGCGTCATAGAATGGCAAACAACTTTGAAAATCGGTAGCACCGTGTAGATTAAATCCGCACAATCAACTAGCGTGATAGATTCGTTCGAATCGTTGCGGGTGTATGCGATAAATGTTTCGATTTGTGGTGCTTCAAGTAAGTTGATTCAATGTGTTTAAACATAACAATACAAGTGCTATGTTTCAATCGCAGCATAGTCTAAAATACCGACGCATAGTATCTTAAGGCATTCGATACCAGTAATATTATCGCAACTGTCCTAAGAACAAGTTTCTAAATCACCCAGCGAAGGAGAGATATTGGAAACAATCAAATAACTCATAGGGTTGGTGAAGTTCTAGAGAAATCACGTAGTTCTTTTACTATATTGTAAAAAACATTAAAAAGTAAATAAAGAACTAAATGTTTCTAATTTTCGCACAATAAGGAACATGTTTCAGATGAAAATTTCCAAAAGATTAGTGAATCGTTTATATACAATTCACATTTATGGCTAATTTTTTCAAACTGCTACAAATTTGGAAATCCATAACCTATTCAGCAGTTGTCCATTCATGGACCACTGTAACTCATTGTTCAGAAAAATTTTGATTTAAATTAGGCGTAGTTGGAGAAAAATTACGTTCATCTTCTTGCTTTCAGACTGAGCGTTGTTTATTGAACATGATAAACTTTACAGCAAAGCCTTGCTCGTTGGTATAATCAACCTGCAGATCTTTCACCGGTATCCCTTCTCGAAAACGTCGATCTTTTACATACCTAAACAATAAATTGAATAATATATTATAAAACTTGAAGTGTTTTGTTGAAAATCATCTAATGAGTTTACTTTTGATGAGACTACTTTTACAGATCAAGAATCAAGGATTACGATACTTTTTGGTACCTTGGAACTTGATGGATATTGCAGTCATAATCAACAGTCTGGCGTGTGCGGCTTTCACAATCTACTGCACGGTTAGCGCTTATCACACCATGGAAACTCTGCTGGATCACTTCGATGAATACCCACATTTTGATAGACTGAGCTATTGGTACGGACATTTCATACGAGCCACGGCGCTTTGTGTATTCTTGGTAATGCTCAAGGTCAGTGCTAAACTTATTCTTTTATCAATATTGATGATTTGTCTGGTAATAAACTAATTTAATGTGCTTTTCAATTTTCAAAACAAAAGTTTCATGTTATTAGCTTAGCGTTCTTTAAACATAGCTCGAAATAATTCGGTCAGAGTTTGGCACGTATCTGTCATAAGGATCGACGCCTTGAGTGATGAACAACCGGCGTTATCTCGTCATCAGCATTAAAAAAATTGAATGAAACTTATGTGGCTAATTTATCGTTTGTGTTTTCGCGTGATTTCTAGTTTATTTTGACTCTGCACTGTAAGCGCTGACAAAAATAAACAAAAAAACTAAGCACACAATCCGCTTTCCCTAATGAATCAGCGCAATTAACACAAATTTTGTGACGAGATGTGTGGTACGGTTGGTTTTGTGGTGCTCGCCTTAGGGCCATGTGAGAGCAACACCACATTGTTCAATTTCAAGCGCTCGATTCGGAATCACTTTGTGATTCTTTGTTTGAACATCATGGTTTTTGGTGAGAAATCTGTTTATTCTAAAGGCTACATTTGTTTGCGGCATTCTCGTGTATATTGAGCGATGATTTAAACAAGCGAGGTTTATTGTGGTAATGCAACCATATGTCGGTACGTACATACAAACTGGTAGGTTTACGTTTATGCACCGCTATCCCTGCTGAAAAAGACGCCTTTTATCATCGTCTCACAACACTGCCTAAAAGTGGGCCGCAGAGATCTATTTCTCTCGACTGTTGAACGTTGATCACACCGACAGCGAGAAAATATCGCCGATCAACCGCGTATTGCATATCGCTGCAATCGTTGTGAAAGATATTGCTCCTCCCTAATAGGACTGTGTAGTCATTCGAAACGCAGAGCATGAATTCATCGCGTTATTGATATGCACCTATATAGTACACATTGGCCGAAGGAGGTAAACAAAAAAACGGTGGCTTCAATGTTCAGATTCGCATTTCGACTAAAGGATTTTCAAATAATATAACTGTTATAAATATAGGGAGACTGGGAGGATCGCTTGCACATGTGCGAACGCTAATGGAAGTTATGCAAGACCGATAACACATCGGTTGCACCATTTTGTATGAATCTATAAGGTTGAATAATAGGTTTTAACGAAAATTCGCCGGTTGGGAAATCGGTGTATAATTTTAGTATGCTGTCGAAGAGTTAGATAGATCCCAAAGACTGTGAACTTGTCTAGGATTTTTCAAACGATTCATAGATTTGGCGCCACCAAGTGGCTCGTTCA
The DNA here is from genome assembly GCA_013407085.1 of Atriophallophorus winterbourni. Classification (NCBI taxonomy): domain Eukaryota; kingdom Metazoa; phylum Platyhelminthes; class Trematoda; order Plagiorchiida; family Microphallidae; genus Atriophallophorus; species Atriophallophorus winterbourni. The sequence continues at coordinate 59,712 of JACCGJ010009909.1, forward strand.
TTCATTGACAGAATGTTGTATATGTTGTATCAATGAAGCTTGTTTCAACTTTAACTCCCTGGAGCAAAGATGCCATACTAAATTTGATCCATATTTACTAAAGCTCTTTATTGATATTGAACATCTAAATTTGATATCCGACACGGAACATAAGAACTCAAATTTAGTTTACCAATAGTTTTTAAAGTAACGTGAATATTTAGCGATATAATTTTTGCAAAGTTACATGCATCTTTTCACTTTAAACATTACAGTTGTTCAAATATGTCAATTTCGATCGATCGCTTGGGCAACTAACAAAAACGCTTGGTGCCGCCTCTTTCGATTTGATCGCGTTCATGATCATGTTCGCCATCATGTTCTTCGCGTTCGGGCAGTTGGGATATCTCGCGTTTGGAGCGACCAACGCGGGATACCAATCATTTACACAGTCGTGGTTAGTTTTTCATAGATCAAAAACCAGTGTTGCCACAGTGCGGAAAAGAACGTCATTAAAATTGGAACGTAAACAAACATCCAATTAGCGACGGGGTGAATAAAAACTTGATAATCAATAGCGGGAACAAATTTAACACAATCACAATTCATCGAAGCTTTTGAAGAGTCCATGTGTAGATATCTTGTAAAACTTGATCGGCGAATCCAGATTTCTGTATATAAAGACATTCTATCGAAATCAGTGTTGCTGCAAAGCAGTTTTGGAAGCATACAATTGAAACCTCGAAAAAATTTGAAGTCAATGCACGTATAAATAATATTAATTTCATTAAAATTTATACACATTGAATTTGGAGTTTAGGTGACTACTATGAACAAGCAGCGCTTACTCTACGCTCGGCAAGTTAGCAAATTAGAAAGTATTTGATTATCCGGGGCAATGAATAAAAAACGAATATATCCAAAATCGTGCTCTATAAAATACAACATTATAAACTATGGTGTAAGGATTAAAAATTTAATTCCTAACACTGACTTTACATTGGATCACAGGAGATTGTATGTGTTTGGTCAATTTTTATGGAATGCTTTCGCTTGTACCTAATTAAATTCAGGTGGTTTAATAAGAATCATTGCATGATAACTGCTGGTAAACTTTTAAATAAAATGTTTGAGAGAACAACGCATGATGGAAACATGTTGATTTAATTATGCTCCCTATTTCCCGAACAACCGATTGGCTTGAATTTATGTAAATCACTCAATGATCAAAAGCGTATTGTGTGAGGTAGAGATTTTTCTCATTTTACGACTACTTGTGACTAGTACGTTCTGAATAATATTCCCATATTTTCCACCGGCTGGCTATAATAAACGTGAAACCGAAATCCTCTATTACACTGTACGTTCTGTGCTTATATTCGTGTAAAAATGTAGCAACAAATTCTAGTAAAAAAGCGCTATTTAGGTCAACAAATATCCAAATATATCGGTTCAAACAACCTGAAACACAGTTGATGTGCGGAATCGATTCGATCACGTAAATCACACTCATGTGCCAGGGATTGGTTGTTCTATGGCAGACCCATCAAACTTATTTCATTTCAAATTCTGAAACACATTGAATGCTTCTCTAACATTTAAGATAAGCTTAGTCTTACTGAAATCGATGATTTACGTATCCGTACTAAATTAGTTTTCGCATTGTATTTTACATTGAACACAAGATTGTACAGCCCCCAACCAGCCATTAAAATACCACGAACCTGATGAGCCCAATCCTGTATTATTTACCAATCTCGTCTGATGCTTTGTTTTGAGCCTTCAATTTATTCAGACGTTTCAGCGTATCAGTGTATACACGATGTTCATGACAGTGTATAAATAAAGTATTATACGGTACTGCTTATGTCATGGTAAATGTTACCAACCACGCCAAATGTAAACCATATAGGAAGATTATTTTGCTGCTCACATCAATACCTCAATACCGGTTTCAGATATATTTCACTCATTGAGAGCGGAAAGCAAGATATAGTTCAGCGGGCCTAGAAAATCCTCAAAGTTGGTTTGGACATTGAAACGGGTACTCGAGAGTTTTTTACTCGACCTATGCAAGACTTGCTTTTCATGATTATTTCTCTCCAACATTACGCATTGGCATCTGAGTCATGCTGATGATTTATTTCTCTCAACTCAAGTTAAGATCCCTCGGTTTGTTAAAGCGACCTCCTATAAAGAAGACATTTAATCAGCTCTCGCTTTGTTTATATTATTTTATGGAATGAAAATTAAGTTTGCCCTCAAAATCACCAGAAAGACAGAAACGACCTATTTTGATAAAGGATTTTGAACGATTAGATCGGATCTATCTTTGGCGCACCATTCCAAAATCATCTTTACCCTGTTGTTATCTGTGCTTTGCAAAGAATAAAAGCGCTGTGAATACACTATAAAATTCCACACACTTGCAAAACTTTATATAATTAAATATGTTGTCATCCGCTTAAATTTATATGTTTTTGTCGAAAGAAGTTGGCTTGTTTACCCAAACGACCACTTTATGAATGTATCTTACCAGCTAAATGAGGAACACAGTGATGCACTTCAATCACTAAGCTCAAAATGGACCTGCAGTAAACGACACTTGAAGTCATGTAATAGCTAATCTAGTGTGTTTGTATGTTGCAACGTTGATTCCAGGTACCTTTCCAATGACAAGTCACTAAAATATCACGCTTATTAAGTGTTTCGTGTATGATATGTGTTGCTATCAATGACCATGTTTAACTTTTAAATGTTTACATTCTTGTCTCATTACAAATTTATCGGGTTAAACAGCATACGTTATACACACGATCTGAAACGTGATTACTTGTTAAACTACAAGTAATCACGAACTTTAGCCGATGATAAAAATGAAATTCAGAGCCGAAATCAAATTAACCTTGACCGAATTCCATTGATTACACAAATGGGAACAAACGGTTTGCTTATTATTTGACATATCGCCATTCTGTATTCTCAAACTATTTCTCTGCTTCAGTTATACGTTGTTCCGAATGATGGTTGGGGATATCGATTTCATGGCGTTGCGACGTGCGAACTACATATTGGGTCCACTCTATTTCCTCACCTACATATTCTTCGCTGTATTTGTGTTGCTCAACATGTTCTTGGCCATTGTGAACGATGCTTATGCTCACGTGAAAGATAAACTGGCGAAAAGACGCACGGCCTTGAAATTGAAGGACATGGTTAAAAGAGTTAGTGGTATTTGTTTTCAAACCCAAGCATAATTTGATATTTATTATTAATATTATTGTTCCGTTATCTTTCCCGGAAATAATGACATTTGCCAGTTTTGCTACACTGCCTATCCAGAATTAAACATAATGTTTAATTTGGACGGCATGAAAGTAGTTCGCAAAAGTGTACAATAATTATAAAGATTTTCGAAAGCTTTGCCTTGGACTTCATTGAAACCCACGTAATGTTTTCAGCGTGCCAAAGAAATGGTGAAAAGGATGAGAAATAAGTCGAGCAAGTCGTTGGTACAAATTCTTCGGAGTGCTGATCTATTCGGAAGAGAAGTCATACCATTTGATGAATATAGGTTGACACTCAAAAGGTGAGTATTTTCCATGTTCAAGAGATTGGGTTGATTTTGAGTCATCTCGCATTCCCTTAAGCAGGGAAATGAGATCATTTTGGTACATTGTACAGCCCGGATCCCCTTAACATTCACAACCACCGCCTTCATACACAGAATGCACAAGCACGCAGTAGGGCTACGTGGATCTCAGTACCCTGTTCTACTCAAGCAAACCAACGCACCTATGGATTATACTCAAAGTTAAGTGAGTGCAGCGGCCCTCGGATACTGACCACGTTTCGATTTTTCTCTCGGAAGTATTCACACGAATACCTAAGATTGACTTTCAAACCTCCTTCGAGAAAATTAGAAGCTAGTATCACATGTGAAGTCCTTCCAAAGCCATACTGATGCACAATCGCATGAATGATATGCTATATCGTGTTTTTATTCTACATCGATGATTTACAGATATGGATACGGAGATAGCGAGATTGCGTCCAGTTTCATACGATATGATCTGGATGGAGACAATTGCTTGAATCAGAAAGAGCAACAGCGAATGGAGGATGAAATTGAAGTTGGGGTGAGTGGATGTGAAACAATTTGATTATGCATCGATTTTCAGTGCACACTTACCCTGCGTTTATATTGAACCTATTTTAATAAATCAATTTACGTGGGGTTTAATAAGCAAAAATCATTTCAAGCACGGGTGTGAATTTGAGGATCAGTTCCTGTCAGCGTAAGTTGTTATTTCCACCTAAGGTATCAAGTTAAGAGTTGAATTCTGGTACCAAGTTACAGCTCATACTGACAATCGTCAAGGCTTTTCTGATTAAATATTTCGACATGGCGATAACCTATCACCAACCGTAGCGGCTAGTGTTGGGATTGCAATATCGACTGGGTGCTATCATTTTTCATCGATCGAACACGTCCAGATTGAAATTTATAACTTTCACTTTTGGTTTGGTGTTGTTAAAATGTTGTCTATGTTTCGGACATATAACGAGTTGATCAATCAGCTTACCTGACTCAATTCAATTATCTCTCTGTTGATCACCCCTCGTGAATCTACAAAACAAAACCTTTTTAAAGCTAAAAGTACCATTGATGGTCCGCTAGTGAACTTCTGAAAACATTTCTGTTAAATAGTTCCGGTATGTTTTTCGGTCGAAGCGATATCGCATCACATGAATATCTTTCACGTGCGGGGGATGTGAGCAACACATTACTTTGATCTTTCATCTTCATTTTTAATCAATATTGACTGCTTATGACATGTTGATATTATTAACATTACTCCACGCGCTCTTAATATAGCTGAATTCAGACGCGAGGAGCCCAACTGAGGATGAAGGTCTAGGTACGGATGAAGAACCCACCGAAGCAGTTGCAGCAGAGGAAAACGGAGACGTAAGTCTTGGTTTTGCCCAGTCAAACATGCGATTGGATACAACATGAAATCGATTTGATTAAACTTCTGTACTTATCCCACGTGATTCAGTTTGTAGATCCTAAAGATTACGAAGAGCTGGTCGTACGTGTGGCTGCATTAGAGACTTCGGTGTTGAACATTTTATCGCAAGGCGATCAGTTATTAGCAATTTTGGAGCAAGTTGAACAAGCCAAGAAGAAGCACCGTGAGGAATTGATGAACACATTTAATAATCTGGTAAGAAGCTGAGAATTATAACTTTTTCTGTGAATATTCTTATGGCTCAATAGAACGAAGTAGTAGTAGTTGCAATCAACCTAGCACAAATGCAGTTTAAACGGCACCACATCATTGCACTTTGAAAGAAGAAAAACGGCACCATTATCACAATTATAACTATAAGTTTACCAAGTCCTTCAACCTTGGCAATCCAGTGTGTTAAGTGTGGTGTTGCAGCCATAAAACCTTGTGTTACGTCCAACGACTGATATGCAAATCAAAGCCACGAACTCTGCATTTAATTAGTGAAATCACGTGCAACTTACATGAAATGATTGAGGGTTTGATTTTCACTGTGCGACATATTTAGAAAAATCTCTTTAACCTTGAACAGACTACCCATAATTATCCGCTTTTCCATCATATAAATCTTAAGCAGCATGAAATTATTCTAGACATCGTTCAATGTGTCTACAAAGTTCGATTTAAGAGCAATTCTTTCCCACAACGTTGTTAACAATTAGCAGTACCGTGTCGATTGCCGACATTTGCAAGGTGCGGTCTCTGTCCTGCAATCAAATGCAGTACACGATGCCACCCATCTTGAATACGAGGTGCGAATAAAGTGAGCGTTAAAAATTCGCCTTTCGAATTGTAGGGTGAAATGTGATGATTTACCTAGACACTGAGTTGGAGAATACTGGGCAGCATGCAGCTATAACAGGCCACAGCATCATTTCGGGTTTAAGTGGATTTTGAAATCCATATTAGAAACATTATTGAATGGATACAGTAGCTGGTTATTCAGCACGATCGTATTCTTTGTTTGATGAAAGCCAGTTTGTTTTAGGATGGAGAAAACGCTCCGAAAATCACCCTCTTAATCATATGCTGAATCCATAGTTTCCAACATGCAAGCATTTATAGGCTATGGCAATTCCACTTTCTTGATTGAACAGCTGGGGTAATTTTTCTCTTAGAATCTGTTTCAAGTGGAACTTCATGCCGGAAGAAATCAAACAAAAGGAATCTGTTGCACGATGAATATACCACGATGATTGCCTATTTTAATTATTACTTACATATTTAATTAAATACCTCATATGCCGTTAAGCACATCTCACCGTCTGGCGCTTTATGATGGGCAGAATGCTGAAACTATCCTAACATTTCTAAGTAACTTGAGTGTAAGTGTAGAAATACACACTGCACAACTATATAATAATCAAATAGGTACTTAAATCAATGATTGATTTGGTGATGTTTCTATTGGACGTCGTGTTGCATCCATCTGTCCAATAAGAAGAATCGACGCGCTTAATCTCATTTCTCGTGGTATTAGTCTGTGGCCATTTTACCAACGAGCTTTGACCGTGTTCAATATATCCATCACACATGAAAATGAGCGACTGAACAGAATTTTATACGTACATTCTACGGTCTTGTACAGCTATTCGTTGTTTGCCATAAATCTGTAGTAGTAGGGCACGCAACGCGACAGTCATATTATCGATCGTTCGTATTTCGTGATGGCAACATATCAACACCGAAAAAATCACAAAAGGAAAATGTAAATAAGAATAATTTAAAGTAAAAAACTCTTTTTCAGGGTCTGCATCGTCGTGGTTCCATTGTTCCGGAAGATCTTGATCAAAGATGAATTGAAAAATCCATCAAGAACTAACATTCATAAACGGCATTTATTCAAAATATGTTTTACTTGCATTAAATGGTAAAATATAATTTTGAAAAAATCTTGATGTGTTCGATAAACTGCGTACAGAGGTGAGCTAGGAGATAAGATTTATGTATGATTGACAAGTCTAAGAATGACCTTCAATGTTAGAATCACACAGAAACTAGCTTGACGAATGACATAAACGCTTTACTACATCACAATCATCTATCGTTTGAAATAGAGGATCTGGTAAACCAAACTCTGACGTGATATCCATTATTAAAATGTCCATTGGAATGGCAAAAGGAGGTTTCCCATAGCCAAAATGTTGCACAAGCTGGTGTAGTCATTCGCCTTGCACCGGATTTGCATGGAAGCTTAATGACTCAAGACAGAACCCAATATTGCCACCTTAGAATTCACACACACGCAGAACCTAAGAGCGAGTATAAGAAATCAGACTCGGAACTAAAAAAATTACTAGTCAGACCACACATGAGATGAGACACTGTCAAGTTGCCCAAGCCAAGACTTATATACAAGAGATGTTTACAGAGAACACAGCTAGGTTTTCACACAGGTTTTTCAACATTATTGGTGCCAACCAATGAAGCCTGTTATGCAGAGGATAGTGCAGCGTTGTACAAAAGAAATACACTGTTCTGCCCAAGCGCTTACAGAAAATATCATCTCTCGAGACTTGCCCCGATGCGGCAAAATCCAAATTGTAAAAGCGTTGTTCTGCTTACCACAAGTTGCACTTTGATTAAGGTTTAACGTGGTGCGACACACTGAGCTAGACCGGTTTGTGTCCACCTGACACCGAGAGAGCAGTATAGACAGGTCAGACGAACTTGACCTCAACACACTGATTGCGAGCCAAACTATGTAGATTTGGGTAACAACTCTTAAACTAAGCAATACCAGCACGGGCACGAGAGCAATTCATGTTAACACTAGATCAAAAATTTAAAACTTTCTTGCCAATAACTTGATAGCCCTGTCCGAGGTGCAACTTCGCAAAAACCTAGCTTGTGCACAGAATAAAATGTCAGCGTTTGATACCGCACATGTACACCATTCGGGTTTGTGGCGACAGCGCCGCCTGCGGTGGCATGGTCATGTCTACAGAATGGAAAATGGTCGTATTCCGAAAGATGTACTCTATGGTGAGTTGCAATTAGGAAATCAACCATTAGGCAGACCGCACTTGCGGTACAAAGACGTTTGCAAAAGAGATATGAAAGCTCTTGCCATTGACCCCGCGAGCTAGGAAGAACTTGCTCTTGACCGCTAACTTTGGAGGCATTGTGTAAAGCGTCGTCTGCAAGCTGGGGAGCAGATACAGCTCTTGGCTGCTGAACGCAGATCACGCCGCCGGTGTGTAACTCACGCCCTACAACAAAGTTGTGACTATCGTTGCAAGCGCTGCGGGAGAGATCGTTCCTCCCGAATCGGACTATTCAGTCATTCAAAAAGCTGTAAAACATGATTGTGATGTACATCCATGGTCGACATCGACCGAAGGAGGCCAACAACAACACCATTCGGGTTTGTGGCATTTAATATACAAACGATAGCGCGCACCGAATAACAGACTGTCTGGATCAGTGCATTTAATATCAACATGTCGGAAACGCGTATACATAATTTCAGATCGGGTATAAATCTGTGCAAACCCCCGAAATTTCGCGTGTTCAGTGATGCCGATGCTATGATATCCATTCAAGCTAATTTCGAAATCTCCAGTGGTAGCTGAGGATGCACTGTTGAACTGGATCACAGTCGACAGCCACCTCTGTCCATCAATAATACAGGGAATTGAGGTGAGAAAAATCTACATCGGAATAATGCCCGCAAGCTGTTTCTGGTTGCCGCTTATTCGTTGAGTAAATGTAGCACTAACTTACAAAAGATATGTTCTATGGAAAATTACAAGCTATTCGAATTTTCACCAAGATGTGGAATCAGTATATTAGGTTGAGAAATGATTGCATGTGTAGGTCCATACCATCATCATGGAGCACATGTCTGGAGCCACACAAAGTGCCAAACAACATGAAGGAAAGGCAGATAAGTAGACGCGTAAAAATGAAAACAGGCAAGCGATATATGCAAATGCGCAAAAACAGCATCTTTTGGTAGTTTCACTGCATGTACAATGATATGTCTGCAAAAATAATGAGGTACATAATAAGCTAAGTTGGCGAAACTGACTTCGGTTTGCAGCAAAATAAGGTTTCCCACCAAATACTAGACGATCTTTTGAGCCGCATCTAGCTAAAAAACGAATGCGTCCCACTTAGCATAGGGACACGGTTTCTTCACCCCAGCGGCCACCCAGTTTCTCCCAGCCTCCGCAAATAAGGTGCAGTACGGTAACTGGTGATGAGGCATTCTTGAACGTGTCCCAACCATCTCAAAAGGGTATTCGTATTCCACTCAGCACAAGGCCTATTCGTTTTACACCCGCTTGCATACACCTATATGTGCATCGCGAGGCTGCCACCGAATGCGAACAAACAAACGCAGGCAACGGATGTCAAAAACAGGCCCCGATCGTTATCAGAACGACAGTGGCGAAAGGATGCTTAGTTTATACTTTGATCAAAGATTATATCCGGACAGCATTAGTATCCAACAGTGCTTCATCAGGAACTCTTCTTTTTGATGGCTTCTTGCATGAAATTTGACCTTACTGTTACTAGCTACTCGTGGAAAGATTATGTGCGGAAATTCCGCACTGTTGAGGTTTCTGTCAAGAAGCGTATAACGTGTTAGTTCGCGAAAAACTCTCGATTCCTAGAACGATTCGAATGCAGCTCAATGTGGACAACTTTTGACACCCCGGTAACCATGGAGAACAATGCTAATTTTGTTCGTATTTTTCGAGTATCCATGAGTAATTAAACGGAATACAGTCATAGTATAAATAGCCATCTCGAATAGTTGAGGGATGATTTTGCATGTAACCTAAAACACGGGGATTTAGTGAATTCTCTTCATGTTACCAACAAATGTATGTATGTATGAAATCTTATTCTAGGGCCAGGTGTCGGCGGTGGGTTAAGATAATGTCAGGTCACCCAGACCAAAACAGAAAGGGAAAGGAGGTAACAGCAGTGAAACACCAGTGAGTTTTCAAACGTAGGCCATTTTCCGCATCGAAACACTTCAACACAGTGTTACAAACGCAGAATTTCCGTCGACGCAGGGTCACGATCTAGAACATCGCTCATTGGAGAGATGACCATCAGGCAATGCAACAGGCTTTATAGTATGTTGCACTTAAAGTCTTCAGTGCTTTGCAACTAACAATTGAAAAGTACTTATTCAGGTCCGGAGCTGATCCATTAAAAAGCCCAGTCCGTCGTTTACACTGACGGTTGTTAAAGCCCCGATCTTACGAGGATGTGAAACTAGTCAAATATTTAGGATTGCACTAAACGAAACTACAAGACAGGGTCCGTGTAATGTGCCACACAGTCATCGATTGCACATGGACTGAGATAGTGTCAGGTTACCTAGGTCTTGAAAACGTAATAAAGTGAAAATGTTATTGAGAATCCAACGTGTTTCCACACACAGCGGATAATCAATTTCGTACGATGTTGCTTGCGCAGCAAATATAGTATGGTATGAAATCACAAGCCTGATACAGGCAAAGTGCCGCGAGGTCACAGACTGCCCGTGGGTTAAGATACTGTCAGGTTGTGCAGGCCTAGACAGATATGAGGAATAACAAAGAACATGAAATGGTAGTGAGACTCCAATGTGTTTCAGCATGCGGTTTATTACCTCTGGCCAATCAATTTAGCACGATGTTAGCCGCACAGCACAAAGTACTGCACGATTGCGCAGCAAATAATTACAGCATGATTGCACATCAGCCTGCAATTCACTTTAGCTACCTGTTTATACCAGGCCAGGTTACTTTGATCTTTATTTGGCTCAAAACTTGTACTGCATGACGAAGATGATAGCTTTTATGGTTAAGATGATTCTTCACACGATACTTCTTACAAGTTTTATCATTTATTCAGAAGAAAAGTAGACATAAAAGAGCAAGGTGTGTAAGTAATGGGGATGTCAGCACCACAACATATCAGAATGAAGCTTTGAAGCTATTGTTTGACAGGGTTCCTACTACGGAAATCACCATGTAATTTAGTGTTGAAACATCATGGCGCGTTTTACAAACCCTATCAAACAGTGGCTGTTAAGTCCTACTTTTGAGTGTTACAAGACTCACTGAGTCTAATCTTAATTGTCTCCTCCTGATGAGGGCAAACAGCTAGAAACCGATCGTGGTAAGTGTGGGAGATGTGAGCAACACATTACGTCGGTCATGATGTGCACCTTGAGATTCTAACCAGGAATCGCTATGTGGTTTTGTTTGAACAACGCGGTTTGTTGTACGAACCATTTATCAGTGGATACAAAGTCTAACTTTGTTTACCAATTTTCCGCTATTACAAGGCTCAATGAACCCAACGTACCTGATGACGGCAAGCAGCAAGAAATCGGCTGTGATGTGCACGTTCAGGGGGCGAGGAACACATTACAGATGGATATTTTTGTTGCACAAACGGGGAACGAAATTTTCTAATGTGAAAGAATAACCGAAGTTCATCCTATTTTGCTTTAATGATTGGCCACTACAAACGAGTTAAGGCATGTCGAAGTTATAAGTTATGTATGAAATCACAAGTCTGATCCAGGCAAAGTGCCGTACAGTCAAAAACTGCACGTGGGCTAAGGTACAGTCGGGTTGCCCAGGCCTAGGTAGATTTTGGGAAGGAAGATAGCAACGGCAGTGAGACTCTAGCGTGTATTCGCATGCAGCTCACTACCGGTGGCAAATTAATTTAGCACGGCGTTAGCTGCGCAGCATGGAAGTGCTGTGCGATTGCGTATCCGTGAGATACAGATGAATATCCAAGTCCGCTAAGGCAAGTAGATCAAAACATGGAAACATCTGCATTAAATCAAACACGTGAAACAGACGTTACATATAATCTATGTTTAGCAATGAATAAATACACAAACTATACAAGTGATTCAACGGCCATTGATCGCAATAAACGGTATCGGAGATTGTTGGGCGTCTACGAGATTGACATATTTATATCTTGGTTTTCCGCTAGTGGAACGATGGATTGTGAACTGGCATCCATCGGCGCGTCATCCTCCTTGTCAAGATTGGATAATAACTTGGCGGTCGGCAAGGCATCACTGCCTAGGGCCACAGTTCCCGGTTGGACGTGATACGTTTTACCGGTCGTTCCCGAGTTACACAGATTGCGATAGGCTTCGCCGGCATCCGCAAGGAACATGGCCGCCACCTCTTCGGGAACTTGATCCAAAGGAAGTCCGATGTATTCCTCACCGGTCGCGGGTACAGTGCTCCTGTCTAAATCAGCGAAGTACGGATGAAGGAGAGCATCACGCGCGGTTATACGTCGAGCTGGTTCGTAGATAAGCATGGCCTGAAATAGTGAAAAATCAGGTTTTTGAAAGTTGAATCTACGCTAAATGCATCAACGTGCTTGGAAATCGGAGCCACCGTAAATGGTTCAGGAAGTGAGAAACCATTTGATGATGGGTTTTGGTAAAGAATTTTGCGCGTAGAGCTTTACGTTATGTGGACACCTGCAGTGGAGATTCCAAAGTATTAACTGTCGTTATATCCCATTGAGGATGTTGTTTCCATTCCTATTTTTGTTATTCGTAGCGCATGTTGAAGTAACCAGATTTGCGCTCGCATTTCTGTAGCAATGGGAGCGTTTCGAAACTTGGTTCATCTGTGGATTCAGGAAGGTTTGTCTATGAATCTCAATGACCGTTGCTAAGGCAACAATGCGAGTGGTTTTGCTGTACGGATGTAAAAATTGGACTGAGAAAGAGTAGGTGATTTTTAATCACAACTACTACCAATGTTTACCCGAAAGAGTGGCTAGAACATGCCTTACCTTGACAAACAAGTTATCTTTTCTGGGAGCGGTTCACCTCTGGTTGGATTTAGCGCATTCTTCTTCGCAGTGACTTTTGAGTGCTGTGTATTAACAATGTGCAACTAACACCGTGCTAAATTGATTTGCCGCCGGCACTTAGCAGCGTACGGAAACACGCTTGAGTCTCACTGCCATTTCTAGTTGTACTTTCATTCTCATATCAGTCATGGCAACCTGACAGCATTTTACCCCATGACTGTGCGGCAATTTGCTTGGATCGGGCTGGTGATTTATACATACATATATGCGTTTACAGAACTTGATTGAATATATGCTTCGTTAGAGCTGTAGGCACCTGACGCCTGTACTTCTGCTAAGACATCCGCACACTCCGCATCTTCTCAAATCTCACCCTACCTTATCTTACCAAGATTTCATTGCGTGACGGTCTTATAACAGTTAAGTATTCGATACTTTCTATTGATGCAGCGTCGAAGATGACAGATTCGTTTGGTGGAATAGCAATTTTTATACCTCTTAGCACATAATTTGATGACTACAGATGAACATACTCGCAATGCTGGAGGAATAGGAAATGTTGAAAACGGGGTCAGCAGCTTGTTGATACTGAACTTACGACAAGATATAAATCGGTCATTTTGATACCGCTAGCTGCTTAGTGGAAGGCAGGAGGCGAGCAAAAAAAGATTCACATAACAGGATGTACTCCATGAAGTAAGATCACAATAAGATGCGAAAACGAACCTGTAGCAAGTTCAATCCTTCGGGACTAAAAGCACTGGTGATGTTTTCGTTCTCACTTAGCTTACAGTCACGCCACATGGGGAAACCTTTATTCTTATAGTCCGGCAGAGTTGTCACCCCGGGCCATACCTCTTCAGAAGGCGTTCCGAGGAGGCGGAAAATGCGAAACAGTTGATCAATTTCCGAATCGCCACGAAATAGCGCCTCCTTGGTTGCAACCTCGGCAAATATGCAACCCATAGACCATACATCCACAGCACACGAGTAGCGCTGAGCACCGAGAAGAATTTCTGGGGCACGATACCATAAAGTTACAACCTAGAACAGAGAATCGGTGTAATGGCCAAAAGCAAGTAGAATTGAAAATGGGTCAACAAATATTAGTGTTGGAAAGTGTTTAAGACCAATCAATCACTGCCATGAAAACGAAAACTAAACGGCTCTAGGCGATTGCGTTCAAATTTCATTAGCACAGTAAATTAGTGATGTTGTGACGAAGTGCTAAGCTTGGATGGACTATGTTCTTGGATAAATGAAAGATAAAATAGATGCTGCTGAATTTATACACTAATAAATTTCCCATTAATCAGCGTATTAATTTAATCACGGCGAAATGTTCATTTTTCTATACGGAGACACAAAGCAATGTTGTGATACCACATACGAGAGAGGATACTAATCGCATGCGTGATTTTACCCCCCCTCATTGAATTGAGTTGAACGTCGAGGTAGTTTCGGATAAGGGCGCGAGAACACATAAGCACTGAGCCACAAAGTAAAAAAATCGATAAATGTCACACGAGTTTCTCCATGTGACCATTTATAAAGACCGACAGGGTTATATGCGGAAAATGGGAAGCGCCAAAGCGCAAGCTGACGTGCACTTTACTGAGTTAATGATTGATGCGGCGTTGTACCCCGTAGCGCCAAGTGCGCATGGAGACCGTTTTTCCTGTCGATACGATTGGTCATAAGTAAAATGACAGATTATAGGAATGAATGGAGGCACAACGCTAATAGTTCGCGGTACAGCGTGGGTGATTGATCGATCTAGAATGAGTGTTTAATTGGTGTTTACTACGATCGATGGAAGCAAAGAGTATGTTATCACCATCAAAAATTCCTATTACCAATTCCCCAGAAATCAGTAACGATAAACCATTATCACTGCTGGTTAATGTTATCAGTACTGTTGTATCTCCGGAGACTGAAGAAAACGGAACCCCGAAACGAGAACATAAAAACATTGAACGAATTGCCAATATGACGGCAGAACTGTTATTATTCTGTATTTTGTGAAACTAACACTTATCGTGTATCGGTCTGCGTTTCGGGTTTAGATTTGTTGCTGATGCGCTTTTAATACAACAGAAATCATAGTAGGGCGAATTGAAGACTAATAGTCTCCAGTGATGATCACAACCAGTGGGTATCCGGACTTTCCGTCGATACGTCTCAAATAAGTTACATCATTTTCGAATTGTTTTTTTCGATTAGAATTAAACGACTTGTTAAACCTAGACCGAGACAAAACGCGTTACGAAACGAATATAGGTTAGACAGGCTGGTGTCCCCGCGATCAGATATCGCAATGGCTAGTTACGCTTCAGGATATGTCCCGAAACCGTGTTCAATGGCGGTCTTGCACTAAGCATCTTCTTTGAGTGTTTGCTTAACCTTGTATGTTGTCAAGCGGAGTGACGAGAAAAGCTTTTTATGATGCATGACAGTGAAAGCCGCAAGGAAGCTGCCGTGCTGATGTTGCTCTACTCGTTCACGAAACTTGTTTGAATGTATGTTCCATTCGAGGTGTAGGCACCTCTCCCCAGTTTGTTTGTGCTTACTCTTCTATAGAATCCGTAGCAATTTAAGTCCCATTCTTCCTTATCTTTTAGGATTTTACTTTTTCATGGTTGTGTGGCAGTTAAGCATTCGGTACGCGCTACCGGTGCAATGCTCTCTGTGATGATGATGGAATGCTGTTTGTTCGTAGATATCTTTCAGTACACTGTTGCGATTTGCCATGACATCAGACATCTTTAATCTAGGTGGACATATGAATGCTCCACGGTCGCCTAGCTGTTCCTGAGCCACAACGCGGTGGTGCATTCAACATACATGCACGCCGCGCACTGTTTATTAGTAGCACACTTTATACGCATAAAAAGCGCTGGTATGCAAAATATTGTGCTGCACATTGCTACCGAGTCGGCATGTGGTAAGCCCCACGGATCTCCCGTAATACTCATTAACTTCAAGAGAGTCCCAGGATTTCTCCCCTCATATCTATGTAGGCCTGGGCCACCTGACAGTATCTTAGCCCATGTGCAGTCTCTGACTGTGCGGCATGTGGCCGAGATCAGGCTTGTACTTTCATAACATACTAGGATTCTTACCGGTTGGTCAGAAAAAACTCAAGAGTATCATTTGATCAGACAAGCGGTGACTAAAAATTAAGGATGTTGAAATAGCCAATAATATGGTCAACGTCCAAAAGTTGTTTCGACTAAATTGATCAAGGCTTAAATATACTAGGCTCAGTGAGACGATCACAGACAGCAAGTGTACTTCAATCACCAACAAAGAAAGTCGCGATCGAAGCGATATTTTCGCGACGAAGTGAGGCAATCAGTTGCGATTAACCAATTACTTTCAGATACTCAAATAGCCTCTGACAACCAAGTCCATCTTTTGGCCTGCACGAGTGGCTCTCCGAGCCCGGTGGAACTGCTTCTACCAACTGGAGAAGGTGCGAGAGCGAGTGACTGGCGCCTGAAAATCAGTTTGCTTTCGGGAGATGGAACTTGTTAGCCTGGGAGGGCATTTCATCTAAGGGAAGGAAAACCCTGATTTTAAAACTCCGCTGCTTTGCGGGATACCCGATCGCGGGAAAGGCTTCGGGAGAAAACCCTGAGGAAAAATCTAGAGCAGAGTGTCGTAGACGGTTAGTTGGTGCACACAACCTTTTTCTGGCAACACCATGCCGCCTTGCAGGTCGCACTTGGTCGTGCAAAGGCTAGCGAAGCTGACTCAAACAAACGCCGATTGGTGCTGGGGGCGCCGCTTTGTACCCAAATTCCAGAGGTAGTGAGATGCATGCGCTTGCAACAATAGGCAGAACTCGGACGTTGGGTGTCAGATGCAGGTCAAAGCAGCAGGTCACATATTAGCACATACTGTGCTTTGGTGTTTGCTCTCAACCGGCTCAGGTTGAAAAGCTTGCCATCACTTCGTGTGCGAAGTCAAATGCCTTTTGTTCTGAAGCGGAGGAAATAAAATACCGAACAGCGTGGGAGTAAGAGCACAGCCTTGTTTGACGCCTCGGCGAATTTCAAAGGCTTCTGAACTGAAACCGTTAAAACGGACTGAGCCATTCATGGCTGAGTGGAACAAATAACAAGTTTGAGGAATCTTGGGGCGCAACCTATCAGATCAGGCATTTTAAAATACTCTCCCTGCTGACGTAGTCGAATGCCTTCATTAAATCAAAAACAGCGTATAATGGCATACGCTGTTCCGGGCACTTTTTTGAAATTGTCTCAGAGAGAAGATAATGTCAACGGTTGATCTTGTGTTGGTGGTCCAGGTTTCACTGCAGTACAGTAAAGCATTTACTACGCACGCGCTGTATACCACATTGAGATTCGGAGGAAATTCTATCAGCTAAAACTTATAGCCGGAACTGTAAGACTTTAGCAAACAATTTGCCTACAACATTCAGAAGGGAGATTCCTTTGTAATTGTTGCAGTCGCCTCTATCACCTATATTCTTAAATAGCGTGACGAACTTTGTGTCTCGCATCTCTTGTGGGACAAACTCCTGCAAGCAAATGCCGAAGAGGCTGTAGTAACGCTATTCTACAGCATTTGATGAGCTCGGGTGGGATTCCGTCGTGACCAGAGGCATTCCCATTCGCTAATCGGTCTATTGCCTTATGATCTAAGCAAGAGTAGGGGGGTATCTAAATGTTCAATGGTTGGCAACCGCTTATTTTCAAATACATGCGGTAAAACCATACTGTCCTAAAGTAGAGCAAAGAGAAGTGCTCTAGCCATCTTTCCATCCCCCGACAATCGGGTTACCAGATACATGTTTAATGGGAGCCGTTTTAAATTTGTTTGGGCCAATGGCTCTCTTGATTTCATCATACATACCGTGAAAATTTCCAGTATCCGCAGCTTTTTGGATACTGAGGCTAATTTCAGTCCAGTAGTCATTTGCACATCGTCTTGCATTCTCTTGGACCTTATCTTTAGCTGCTCTTAGAAGTCGTAAGTTTTCATCTGTTGGCATAACTTTGAACTTCAAGAATACTGACCGTTTCTAATCCAACACAGCAGTCATCTCAGAAGCTTTTGCTTCGAAGCAGTCACTCGTTCGAGTTTTCTTTGGACCGTAAGTGGAAAGTGCGACTCGGTATGTGCAGGTTTTAGCGATTCCCAGTTTTCTGAAGCCGATTCGAGTGGGGTTGTCTTGTTGAACTCGGATGTGAAAGCTTTTGCAAATCGCGAAGCTAGATTAGGTTCGCACATGCGAGTGACGTCTAACCTTGGCTTAGCAGACAATTTGATGTGGTGAAACTTCAGTTTTGCACAGACCAGTGAATGATCCGTGTCGCAGTCTGCGCATTGATATGATCTGGTTAGGAATACGCTTCCTATGTTAATGCGCCTAACAAAAATAAGATCAAGCTGATGCAAATGCTTAGACCGAGGATGTTTCCAAGAGACTTTATGCTGTGGGTTTGTTTGAAAGAAAGTGTTACTGACAAACTGAATTGTGTGTACATTTATAAAAGGCGTTTTCTATTTTCATTGGATTTACCTACTCCGAATCTTACGAGACAGTTTTGCCAAGACTCGTAATCTGAACTAACTCTGGCACTGAAGTCGCCCAATACCACTACAGTTTTTGTGGCGCGATTTTGAGGACTGTAGTGAGGTTATGATAAAAAGACTCTTTTTCAGCAGGTGTATAAACGTTGACCAACGTAAGGGTACCAGTAACGCACTTCAGATTTAGAGTATAAATCCGTTGGCTTCGGCTACTCCTCGGTGTTGATGCTTTTAGTAGGCTGTTTCGCACGGCAAACCCAACTCCATGCAGTCGAGGCTCATCAGAACCCCCACCTTTCTGTTAGCATACCACTCTCGTACTCGCGTCTCTTGCAGAGCAGCCACGTCGACCTTCAGCCTTTTTAGCTCATTGTTAATTACAGCTGATTTTCTTACGACTCTGATATTCGAAACGTCGTTATCAATTCACGGAATCATGAACCGGACGTTCCAGGTTCCCAGTTTCAGAGCTGATTTTTGTTGTTTAGTAATTCGTTTCGCTGGTGCGGACAATTACAGTCTGCTTGTCGTTTGATTCCCATTCATCACGCATCCAATGAGGATAGCAGACCGTGGCCAGACAGCACCTTATTGACAGAGGGCTGCTAAGTATGAGACAGACGGTAGGCATCCAATGAGACCTGAAAATCGCTCCCACCGTCGGAAGCAGCCCCAGGCGCTGAGCTCTACGCCAGTGGAGCCATAGCTTTTAACCGGTATCTGCTGCTTCCCGTGTAATTATCCATAGAAGCGGAATAGAGTGTCCACTCCATTGGTGCGTTGAGATGTACGCCAGGGCAGTTCAATACGGAGAACTAGCTGTTGCCCATGCAGCAAGTGCTCCTTTTCCACGGCACCACCGGAACCAAAAGAACCGCTAGGCTGATACGTTTGGACAACGATGTTGTCGCAGGAGTTGGTAGGGTGAAGTTGAATACAACTTCGGACTGCCTAACGGGACTCCGGCAGCGGAATACTCCTCGAGGTTGACTCCTGTAGCCACAAGGCAGTGGAGGTTTGAACATATTTCCAGCACTGTAATTCTACCATTTTGAATGCATCACGGTGTACAATAAGTGAACAATCTTGCTTACTTACATAGTTGTATCAAGAGTAGCGCGTGTCTAAATGAAGAGATTTCGGCCAGCACTTTTAGACCAACGGTAGCGTCAAAGGTTTGTGTAAGAACAAAAGCGATAGGGAGAAATTTATTATCATCATGAAAAGCATTACACTGGAAGCAAGTACCGACTGCTTAATTGTCCTACAATGTTGATACGTTAAAGCCGTAAAAAGATGAAAAATGGCGGGACAAAATCTGCTGATACAGATACACTTGGATGCGGTGTCTACACCTCGAATCCGACACTCATTCAATCCCGTGCTCTGAACGAGTAGAGCGAGATCAGCATAACAGATCCTTGCAGCTTTGACTGCCACACATCATGAAGAAACTTTCCTCACCACTCCACTAGTCAGCATACAAGAAAAATCAAACACTTCAAGATGCCTCAAGACCGCTATGAAACACGATTTTAAATCATTTCACGAGGAGTACGAAGCTACTGCGAATTCTGAACTTTTGGACCACTATATGAGAGACGGGTCACCCGGACTGCAGCCAGTGTAACAGTGTAATAATAGCATTTATCTGATTGAATCAGGTCTGGTCACCCTTAGAACAACGCTATCCCGATTTAACGATGAAACAAAACCGTACTAGGAAAGGATTATTTTTGTTGTTCACAATACGCGAGTAACCAGAGAATTCGATACATGTATTTAATTTCTTAGTATCTTCGTTTCATATCAGTACAGCGAAACCGCATAAACGGTTGCCTCTTGAATTGTCCTTCGGAGACATGCCTCTTTGATGCCACAGATTACTAAAGTTAGGAAATGCTACCGCAGCTCTGGAAATTCCAGCTGAAATCTTTTCATGTAAAGACGCGTTACTAGTAATTCAACCACCCAAATAATTAAAACAGTCTACAGTCGCAAATTTCTCATTGTTGAAGCTTAGCACAATTTCTGTCTACGGGTGCAAAGCGCATACCGAAATATGGTACGATACTATAGTCAGTCTAATATAGCTTGAACATCCGTGTAGGAATCTAAGGCGACTGTGCCATCAGTATAACCGAAATCACAAAGGTTTCTAATCGCAGCCATTCTGGATGCCCGGTGTAGGGATGCTTTTATTGTAGCATGAATCGAAGAATTAAGACGTTAAACATTCTTCTCGGATACCACTAACCGTATGAAAGTTGGCCGACAAAGTATCGTACACTATAACGCACCCAGAACTATAGAAGTAAGCAGCTTGAAATGTTTGCACTTCTGTATGAAAATCTTTGTGTGCGTTCCTATCAGCTGAAGATAGGGAACCCTTAGAATCGTGAAATCATCGCTACAGCTGGCTGTTTATAAGTGCGGCGATTTTCTAAGGATTGCCAAAAAGTGAATCCGCGATCGTTAAATCTTTTGTCGGGACGAAATCCTGAATGCATTTTGCGAATAAATGATTCCGTTTTACGTGAGGCGCAGGAAACACATTGAAGAAAGAAGACGAGTATGGTCGGGTTAGTTACCTTAAAGCATTTCACTGACTCAATGTAGAGCTTTATTTCCGCTTCGTTTGAAGGCTTCAAATCAATCGACAAGGGTTTACAACAAGGAGTGGAAAGTAACAGGTCAACTGTTGTTAGCCCATTCAATTGTCCACGAAAATGTTGGGCCACCTAGGTGAGCGGTGAAGTTATTCCTTTGTGATTGCCTCGTTGGCTCTAATGGTATAAGAACATGTCATAGGGCATTACCTGAATAGTTGACTTAATCTATTTTCTCGACTTTTTGCAGCCAGCACGCTTTCCTGTCTGATCAAATGCAACGCTTTATATCGCAAAGCAAAAGGAAGACATCGCCTATCTTCCAGTAATCGAAGTGTAGATTAAGAGATCTAGCGGGAGCCTTAGCTAGTCGTTTGAACTGCCGCACACTAAGACTCCGTGCCTTGGTAGCAATGATAGCAATCAAATTCCATATTTGTGCCGAAGTGGGAAGATAACTCATGAAGAGATATGTTGCTGAACTGTCGTTATTAAAGGCTTCTCGAAAGCTATACGCGTAGAACTGATGGTCTTCGACATAGATAATTTTAATGTAAAGCTGTATTTATAGATCGTGTGATCAGAATCTACATACGCTAAACAGACGGGGAAAACGGTTTTTGTGCTTAACATTTTAAGTTGTCGCGTTGAGTGACGAGAAAAGCTTATGATACATGACAGTGAAATCCATAAGAAAGCCGTCATGCAGATATCGCCTTACTGGTTTACGAAACTTGATTGAAAGCAAGTTCAATTTGAGGTGCAGGTACCTTGTTTGTGCTTTTTCTTCCATAGATTTGATAGATTTTCAAGTTTCACGCTTCCCCATCTTTCAGAATTTTATTTCTTTCATGGTTGTGCGACAGTTAAGCATTCGGTACATACTACAGGTGTAATGCTGTCCCTGATGATGATGGTTGTGGTGTGTAAGTGCAGGGGATGTGAGCAGCATTATACATTGACGTTTTGCATTATTTTCTGTTGTTTTTACAACACGATGAAACACTTTCAATGCCCCATCTTATACACGGGAATGTTCTATCTATTTCGTTTTTACAGGTCCTATTTTGTTTCAAAACAACATACAAACGATTGATTCATTATTGAAAATTTCGTAGCATTGGTGTGGATTAATAAATTCTTTGAAAATGATTCAAGTGTGCTTATTATTATTATAAAGTTTTACTATACCCAACGATGTAACTCTAAATATTACAATTAGCTATTGATTACGGAAATTTATAAAAATCCCATGCGCATCTTGTACGCGTTTTATTACGGATGGATGAAAAAATTAATTTACCTCATGAGTCAATACTCGAACTGGAATTCCGAATGCCCGAGCCAACCCGAAGTCAGCAAGCTTTACTATTTTTCGTCCTATATCGACGAGAACATTCTGGGGTTTCAGATCTCGATGAATGACTCGTCTTCCATGACAAAACAGCAAACCTTGAAGCATTTGATACATGAAACTCTGAGATCGGTGAAACCAAAAAAATTACCTTAGTTTCCAACGGGTCTAACCGATTCTTTTTACCGTGTGTGTCAAGATAGCGTTTGAGGTCTAGGTTGAGGTATTCAAAAACTAAATACAAGCGTCCACCATCCATTATAACTTGTTCCAGGCTGCATGTAATTAAAAAGTTATAGTACATACTTAACAATATTAGGATGTTGTAGTTCTTTCAACAGTGAAATTTCGCGAATAGCAGTTGATGGTACTCCTTCTTCATCATTTTCCAAACGAATTTTCTTCAGAGCTGCCAGTCGATTACTGCGTTTATTTCGACATTTATACACCACGCCATAGGTTCCTTAGAAAACTGAACAAGAAGGAAAACTCCTTACCCTCACCAATTTTTTCAAGGCGAGCAAAATCTGTAAGTGCATACGGGCCTTGGGTTGACATTGAATCAAATCTGCCGGATTTTTACCGCCAAATTAGTTTACGCGGTAAATAACAAAAAAAACGCATATACAGTGAGCGCAATTAAAAATTGAACTTTCGAAAAAATGTTATTATGAAATCTATCTAAAAATCCGAGCTCACTGAAATACTATGTTATTAGACACACAAAAATTCCGAATGATCTATTAATTGATTTGAGTTTTCACAGGACAAATAAAATTAAAGTTAAAGAATAGTTCAGTTAAGTTCAGTTCAGTTGCACAAGGCAGTAAATGGCTAACGAGGCAATCTAGCGTCCAGATTTTCCATAGGTGGAAAGCTGTAAAAAGGCAAGCAACACGGTCAAAAATTTCTTCTTATAGTGCGATGGATATCATCGACAATCGCGACCGCAAAATATTTTCCAGATTGTATTTAGGAAGCACCTCGTTATAAATGATGCCTGAATAATAAAAAGCAATTTTTCTACACCAGTGCGGTGAGAGGTTAGCTAAAGAAGTGTTGTGTATTTAAAAAACGTAGCTGAAGGTGGCTAAAAGCCAATCATGAAATCAGAATTTCTTCAAATGTATGCAGTTAGGCAAACATCAATGCGATATTGAATATACAGGTAAAATGTTTCTGCGCCTCTATTTCTGGATTCCTGGAAGATATGTTAGAGTTTTTGTTCGCCATTCGGTAGCCTATTCCAATTCAATAAGTTGCGGACGACCCAATCGAGCCTAAGAGATCTTTCCGGTGAAACGCAGAACAACTTCCCAAAAGGTTTTCTTTTAGTCTGTTTGAAATCTTCGTCAAATACTACAGCTCATTTAATGATACTGAAATCAACTCAAAATTTCTACTAACAAGAGACATCCTTGAGCGAAAACTATGCTCTATGAGAAGTGCAATACCACCGCAACTTTTAATGACGAAACATTATTAGCTGAACTTATGTCGCAACAACTACAGTCAGCCGGTCTCCGAAATCGCTATAACTTTTTAATAAACCTTCAAATACACGTCGAGAGAGTTAGTCCAATTATTTTTCAGGCGTTAGACGTTAGCCAATAATGTGGTTTCGCTGGAAACTTTTTGATTGTAAACATAATTATAATACGATGATATTCGAAGTATCTTATTGAAAAATTTTGAACGTAAGGTTCAGAACAAGTTCCAAGAGTTCAGCAGCCTCCTGCGTTGTTTTGATGAACCACACAAACGAAACGGATGTTGAACTTGCGCGGTACGTTCAATTTGGTAGTTTTTTCCACGCTCCGATTAAATAATACGAATTTTCACTATTCCTTGAACTTGCAGTAAAATAGAATCACTATTTTACTATATTCTCCATATTTTGCTGACTAATTACGCTAGCGATAAAATCAGCTTGTATTTTTGGTAACGTTTCATTACTCATCATATTATCTGTCAGATATGAGTACTAGAAATTCATGCCTCAATGTCAAATGTGGCAAAATAGTAGCAAAAGGAATTGAGTGCACAGCATGCAAGCTTTGGGCTCATCCTAGTTGTTCAGGTATACATAAATCTCACTATGGGATTTATGCGAAGTACCGCTGGTTGCAGTGGTACTGTAGCGGCTGTCATCAGGCTGCCACAGACGCCGCTTGTTTAAAGCCAAGGAATAGTCGGACGTTGCCTTGCTCGTCAGATTCTATACCTGCCCCAACGTTTGCATCTGTTGTGAGGGCTAGTGTGAGTTCTGATAAAATGGCTGGCACTGACTTAGCTGACAAATCTAGCCAGCTACGACGTCCTATCAAGCAGGCTACCTCTTCTAAGGTGGTCAAATCTAAAAAGCGTGCTACCAAGAACGCCGAAAAAACTGCATCCACACAGGACGCAGTCATAAATGGCCAGGTATCTCGTTCTCAAATGCGAGCTTCTAATAGCAGGGTGGTTAATGTAGCAGAGATTCCGAAGAGGCGTAGGAAGGCGAATAAAGCTACTACCCAACGGAAGCAACATGAAATTGTTGCCGGATCACCCGCACTGGATCACATTATCCAGGAATTAAATGAATTGCGCAAGAAATTCGATACATTGCGTGGCACCCTGCTCCAAAAACTAGAACACGAAATGTACTGGTTTTTAATCGAGCAGAGCCATTCATTAAGGAATCGAGGTCTAGAAAAGATTTAGATCGCAGATGTATCAGCGATCTTATCCGCATGGTAGGTCTGAGGCCTTCCACTCCTACAATGCGAATTCACCGTCTTGGAAAATGGAAGTTGGATAGTCGCCCTAGGCCAATCCTGGTAGAATTCAAATACCAGGCGGATCGGGACGCTTTACTATCTAAGGCTGACCACATCGCCGAAGCAACTTTAGAAAAACTGCAGGTTAAGCCGGACAACCCTCCCTCCTGGATAAGACAATACTCTTCCGCTTCAAATAGGAGGGATCAGATTGTTAAGACCTCTAATAACGACAAGCGAGGTTGTACAAAGCTAATGGATTCTCTTTCCGAAGTAACGTCCAATCAAGGGCGCCGTTCATCCGAAAAGGATGGGGCTTCATCAGATGAAGAATTCTTGGAAGCGTCCGAGGATGGGGTCTGTGGTCGTATTATTATCCCTGAAATTCCACAGCTCGTGGTTAGCAACCTGCAGTGTACAGCTGGTGTTCAGGCCGCACCAGGTGACTCGGCTATCGCAAGCAGTACGCCAAAAAACGTGCTGACTTCTCGGGTACTCCGCCCGAGAATCACACAAGACTAATTGGGAATAGATTACGTGACACTGCCGCCACAGTGCTACTCGGGAATGCATGTAGCATCCGAAACAAATGGTCTGAACTCTCCATCCTTGCACATGAGTTAAGACCGCATGTAATTGCACTGACAGAAACCTGGCTCTCTGCATCTGATGACATTCCTGATATAGTTGGTAACAGCTATTCCGTGATCAGGTGTGATAGACCGGGTGCAGTACAAGGTGGCGGTGTTGCTATTCTTCTCAGGTCAGGCCTCCGTACCTCAGAGTTAAACGTTAGGCTTGGCACGCACAATGTGCAACTTAGCTCCTGTCTCATTCACTCCTATAAGCAATCTACGGTAATAGCGTGCGTTTATTTGAGTCCCCATTCAGGAGTACAGGATATGTATAACTTGCTTGAGAATTTGAGTTCACTACGTGCGCTTGGGTCTCAGGTTCTTATGGTGGGTGACTTTAATCTACCACACATATCTTGGCCTAACCAGAGCTGCCAAGCTGATAAGATGTCTGAGGACTTCATAGAATGGACCCACAGACATGCTATGAGCCAACATGTAACTGAGCCTACAAGGTTCCGACATGGCTGTGAACCTTCGGTCCTGGATCTTGTTATATCTTCGAATGAGCAAATGGTTCGACAGGTGCAATATCTTTCCCCACTAGGGAAAAGTGATCACATCATGATTAGCTTCCAGCTACTGCTCAGGTATGACAAACCGCCTCCGAAACTAAAGCGCAACTTCAATGGGGTAGACTGGAGTGTTGTCTCAGAAGAAGCAGATCAGATCTTGTCACAATCTTCTGGTGATGATATGACAGCAAACTGGCAGCTTATTCACCATTGTCTGTCCACACTGCAAGATAGATTTGCTCCGTTGGTGCACGTCAAAAGACGCAACAAGCCACAGTGGTGGACACCATCGATGCGCCGTGGTATTAAAATCCGGGACCGTGCCTGGAAAACTTACAAAGCTTCTCAGACACAATGGGCCTGGACAAGGTATAAACTACTTAGAAATAAGGCTGTGGGAAGCCAACGTAAGGCAAAACGTGAATTTGAGGCACGACTGGCATGTAATATAAGACAGTGCCCAAAGCGTTTCTATAGCTATGCACAATCCAAAGGCAAAACTCGCGATTGCATAGGCAACCTTCAACTGGACAATGGATCTCAACTAGATTCAGATTCTGAAAAGGCTTCGGCTTTTCTCGAACATTTTCGAGCTGTTCAGAGGCCTGATCGCCAAACTGATCTCTCGAATATGCCAGTGGACATAAGGTCAGATAGCGTTCCTACCCTAGATGAAATAATTTTCACTGATAATGAGGTCAGGCTTGCACTTGAAGCAACAAATCCACATAAATCTGCGGGCCCGGATGGTATTCACCCTCAATTTATTAAGAACCTGGCGCCTGTATTAGCACAACCGGTAGGTCGCCTCTTTAACGCATCCTTAAGGTATGGGTATATTCCTAGTGCATGGAAGCAGGCTGATGTGATTCCTATACATAAAGGTGGCAGTCGATCTTCAGTTTGCAACTACAGACCTGTAAGCCTTACTAGTATCCTTTGCAAAACCCTAGAGAGACTTATTAGGGACAGGATCTGTCGCCACCTTGTCTCTGGTTCGTTACTAAACTCTGCTCAGCATGGTTTTCTAAAAGGGAAGTCTTGCCTAACGAACCTATTATGTTTTCTAAATGAGGTCACTAGGAGGCTAGATAAAGGCCACCAGGTCGAAGTTCTCTACTTGGACTTCTGTAAAGCCTTTGACTCGGTAAACCACAGGTTGCTTGCAATGAAGATTGGACAAATAGGTATCGATGGCCCTCTAAAGAACTGGATCACAAATTTCTTGAGCAATCGGTATTTTCGCGTTCGCATAGGCAATATGTATTCCGCGAAAGCAGGAGTTGTTAGTGGAGTCCCGCAGGGTTCAGTACTAGGCCCACTACTCTTTCTTATCTTCATCGATGATTTGGCATCCTCGCTTAAGTGTCCCTGCTATATGTTTGCAGACGATGTCAAGTTTATCGGATCGCTGAACGAACAGGATCTTTTTGAGGATATAGAAAAGGTCATCAAGTGGTCTTCCACGTGGGATCTACCAATCAACTTCTCCAAAAGCTATCTTCTGTCCAAAGCTGCAACGAAGCTGCAGGTTGCTGGACCTGATAACATACTGGAGATAACTGGGGTATCAAAAGTCCGGGACTTAGGTATTGCGGTTTCAGCGGACTTTAAATGGGCTGATCAATGTGCAGCTGCTGCACAACGCGCTAGGAACCAGCTCTTTCGCCTCCGATCAGTTTTATCCTGCAGGTCCCGGAGGTTTTCATCCCATTGTATAAAGCGATAGTGAGACCTCATCTCGAGTATTGCGTTCAAGCTTGGTCTCCTTACTTGGAAAAGGACATTGCCACGCTTGAAGGTGTTCAGCGCCTAGCTACTCGTATGATTAAAGGGCAATCTGGGAAGTCATATGAACAACGACTGTTGAGTCTAGATCTCTTCTCGCTAAAAAGAAGGCGACTACGTGGGGATCTGATCGAGACCTTTAAAATCGTTAGAGGCTTTAGTTCTATTGATCCGGCTGATATGTATGCTCTTGCGCCAGTGGTAGGTACTCGAGGCCATTCACTGAAACTGGCAAAACAAAATGTCAGGTCTAATGCACGTAAGCACTTCTTTAGCGAAAGGGTAGTGAATCATTGGAACTGTCTGCCCGAAGAGGTAGTTTGTTCTACTTCAGTAACGTGCTTCAAAGATAGACTAGACTCGATCTGGCGCTCTGTGTTTCCAAATTTTTATCCCTAATTTTATAGTTGTTCTTCAATTTGTCGTTGGAACGCACTAATGCCTCTCCTCACCTGTTGGGTGAGGGAGTTTTTCTGTTGCATTCCAGCCAAAGTCATACCAGAAGAATATTGAACCTACTATTCGAAGTGGTGGACGCTCTTTTGGCTTACCACCGGAAGTATTCTGGACGCTCGACTGGCGACTGCCACATATCGTCCTGTGCTAACTGAACTGAACTGAACTGAACACTGTAACCATTGAAGAAAAGATACTTTGATAACAAGTTCAGGTTTCATCGTCTATGGTGTCAACTCAATAAGCCATTTCGAGACTGAACAACAAGGTTCATGCCAATTTGATGTAGGATCTCGGGGATTGATCAGCCTCCTGTTTGATATCATAGTTTACAATTAGAAATCTCCATTCATCTAATTTTCTCCTACTTAAATTAGAAATGATGTGTTTTAACCGGAATGACCTGATGTTCCTCCTGGGTAGACTAAGTTACATTGGAGCCCTAGAAACGATAGCACTGTTCAAAGTAAGTTTCAGAAAAGTTGTAGCTACATTTGAATGAGGTAGCTTACTTGATGAGGCGATCCAAAATGTATTTCTCTGTGACTTGCAAATGGTTGAAATGAGTTTTCTGTAGCTTATACTCAAGCTCCATCGAGCATTTTGCAATAAAAGAAAAACTGATGCAATTGGTCAGCAAACATTGTCGTGACATTTGCAATACATTTTTTCTACAAAACAGGATTGTTAGCGAATAATATGTTGATTGATCGTTCAAATGTGCTTCCGGTATAAAGGTGGCTTGAAGCAAACATGTCTATTTAATTAGACGAATGTTTATCGAATTATTCGTTTCCCCAACACTTATATACTGCTTATTCAAATTCCTTATCTTGTTTATACAGACTTCATTTTAATTTTTACCATCCTACGGTTGTTGTTAAGCCTGTTGCTTTTTATACCTTTAAAAAACTTGAATTACCTTCATTAGTTTCTGGTATACGTTGAAATCGTCAGCGAATCGACAGGCTTACAAAGGCTTATGTGTTGAACTTTTGAAAAGAATTTTATTATCAAATCTATCTAAAAATCCGAGCTCAATGAAATACTATTTTATTAGACACATAAAACTTCAGAATGATCTATTAATTGATTTGAGCTTTCATAGGACAATTAAAAAATATAGTAAATATGACATTCAAAATAGCACGCATTCAACTTAAAATTCTATTCCAATCTTTATACTAAACACTTAAACTTATATTTCGGGTCCTTTGAACGAAAAATTATTGCAAAGATTCTTCCATTCTTCCGTTTGTATCAGCCATACAAACAAGTTATAACAGTGTTTATTGGTATTGTGGCGGGATGTTTATTGTTGACTAACCGACTTCGAATTTAGGTGTACTGAAGCTGGACTCCGATCATTTGGTTTTAACACATTAAGCAAAGATTTGTTAAACAGTCTGAGTGCTCAAAACCTTCCGCTGAATACGTGGCTCGAAAACTTTAGGGTAATTAATAATAAGGTAAATTGCGGTTCCTAATGCTGTCTAGGTAATCATTTCTCCATTCTGGACGGCAAAATACTTGGTTTGACATTTGCTCTCGCGTTCATGATTATGCATATTAACGATCGCATTCACTGTTCACTTGTTCTGGACTTAAAGTTCAAAGCTGTGGTTCATGCAGACAGAATCGAACTTCGAGATAAAACGTATAACAAGCACAAGATCCATTACGTGATCAGCTCACTCACATGCGAACCATTGTCCCTAGTTCAAGATATTTTGTTGAAAAAACCATGTACTTACTTGGAACTAGAAACAGCTATGAACACGCGAATCACAGAATACAAACGACTCCGTATTCAACGGCTTATGACGCAGAAAGAGCTGGGGGACCTGACTCCTTTCCAACTACACAGAAGCACGCAAACATTAGTCAGCAGTACGACGATCGATTAGCGCTTCTTGAAACAGTTCTTCCTGCAACGTCTCCCAGTACATGTTCACCAAATATTGGCTAACTTCGTGGACATGATGGGTAAGGTAAGATTAGATAAGATCGTCGAGAATAGGCAAACCACTGTAAGCATGTTCATGAAGGCGGATCCAGCTGAATACCACCATAGTCGTGCCATCCGGCTAAACTGGCTTATGAGGGATAAGAGTCCCATGAATAGTTGCAGTGCAAATGAAGTTGGTTTCTGCTGGTACCACGCGCACTTTGGAAGTTGAGCACGAAATTTTTCTAAGCCGTGCTGCTTTTAGAAGGCGGGAAACTGGAATGCTTTTGTGATGACGGATGGAAACACTGGCATTTGTCAAAAGGGTCGCCTCTTTTATGTACGAGATGTTAATACAAACATAAAGATTCTCGTCGATACTGGAGCTTAGATATATGTGATAACTCGACGGTCACGGGACAGAAACAAATTATCCGATATGCTGTTGCGCGCAGTCAATTGTACAGCTATGCTTACGTACGTTAGGAGAATACTCACCCTCAATTTAGGCCTTCGGAGACCTAGCAATTTGGTATTCACTATTGCCGACTTTCCTAGTCATGTATTGCGCTTGAATATATTCTAACACCAGGGTATAATGGTAAACCCTAGGCGGTGCAATCTGATAGATAGCAAAACGAACCTGACCATAAACGGCTCACAAACAACATGTACGTCTCCCACCATGAAAAGCGATATACAACATTTCAGCTCACCGTACAAAAAGCTAATAGATTCTTTCATCGATATCACAATTCCTAAATACCATATGTCAGATGTAAAGCATGACGTCACCCAACAGATCATAACTACAGGAAGCCCATGCTTCAGTATACCGCGGAGGTTAGCCACGAAGAAGATCAAAATAGCCAAAAGCGAATTCGAGCTTATGTTGCAAACGGGAATTATCCGCCCTTCCAGCAGTACGTGAGCGTATCCACTACACGTGGTTCATAAGATGACAGCCAATGACTGGAAAACATGTGGAAATTATAGAGCTCTGAATAAGCTCATGAAACCAGATAGTTATCCAATCCAACACTTGCATGATTTCTCCATGTCCCAGCATCATAAACGAGTTTTCAGGAAGATAGATCTTGTTCGCGCGTATCACCAAATTCCGGTTCCCGTAGCGGACGTGGCCACACCATTTGGTCTCTTCGAGATTTTTCGCATGCCATTTGAACTGCGCAACGCATCGCAAACGTTCGAATGTTTTATTGACCAGGTTAAGCAGGGACTGGATTTCGTTTTCGTCTACATCGACGACATCCTGGTTGCTAGTTTTCCCCACGAAGAACGCTTACAAAACAAACAACTGTTTTAACGCTTATGTCTTTACCGAGTTGTAATCGATGACCTGGAAGTCGCAACTCTGTCAGGATTCCATCGATTTTCTCTGCAATAACGTCAACTCTTATGGTAATAAGCCACTCAGCGATAAAGGTAACGCAATTATAAGCTCCCGATTGCCTGACGCTCTCACCATGCTGCGTAGATTTGTTAGCATGGTCAACGAATATTGCCGCTTCATCCTAAAGTGTTCAGAGCTAGGTCAACCCCTGATGGACCTGCTAAAGCTGGACAAAAAGCAGTTCCGAATTATCGAGTAAGGTAAAGAAGCTTTCGAGTTAATTAAGCAGGAATATGCAAAATGATGTTTTTCGCACACATCGATCAGCAAAGCACACTCGTACTATCAAAAGATCTATCCTCTGTTGCTGTCGTTGGCGTGCTACAAGGGATAAAAACGGCAACTTAGTAATTGTCGCGTTCTTCCCAATTAAGCTACAACCCGCAGAGCAATAGTATAACACGTTTGGTCACGAACTCCTTGCGGTGTATCTGGGTCTTACACACTTCCGTCACTTGTTGGAAGGACGTGAATTTGAGATACTCACAGATCACATGCAATTAACCATACGCTATCCTGTGCTTTTGACAAGTACAATCCGCGCGAAAATGAAAATTGGACTACATCACGCAGTACATATCGAAAATAAATTATCTCCCTGGATTCAAGAACGAGGTTGCCGACGTCGTGTTCAGATCTTCCATTGACACCATCAATGTCAGCCCCATCGTTGATCTGAAAGGAGTGGCTAAACTTCTTAGCTAGCAGAACAACTTTCTCGAGCAGTTGTCAAACACAAATTTGAAGATCAAACAAATCTCCTAAGACGGAATAAGCGAGGCAATAACCTGCAACACAATGACAAGTACACCACGACCAGTCGTTCCTGAAACGTATAGAAGAGTCATATTCGACACTTTTACCAATATGTCACACCTCAGTGTCCGCGTCACGCAACGTGTAAATGCAGAGCGCTAAGTTTGGCCAGGAATGAACAAGTAAGTTCCGGAGATGGACAAATCCTGTTTCTCTTGTCAATCAGCCGAAGTCCAACGCCACACACGGAGCCTAATCGGAAAATACGACGACACACGTTTCAGCCATGTTCCTATCGACAAGGTCCGACCACTGCCAATGTCAAAAGGCCAGCGGTACTTCCTGACGTGTGTAGATCGATACACGTGTTGGCCGGTAGACGTTCTCATCTAGGACTTCAATTCAGAAACGATAGCAAGAACATTGATAGCCCATTGGATTTCTAATTACGGCCTTCCAGAAATCGTTGCGTCAGACTGCGGTGCACAATTTGATCCGTAGCTATTGCAGGACCTCAAAAGGCTACTCGGAATGAAACCAATCCGAACGACAGCTTATCACCCCACAGCAAATAAGATGGTTGAAGGGATGCACACACAGTTAAAGTCATCTCTGATGGCTCAACAAAACCAAAGCAACTGGACTGAACTCCTACCGCTGGTTCTACTGGCCATGCAACATAGTTCAAACCGGACCTGTGATGCTCACCATCAAAGCATGTCTACTGTACGACTCTAAATCTCCCAGCGGACCTCGTAAATGGATAGCAGGGTAACCAATACATCGATCCCAGCGATTTTTCACAGCGTATGCATGAAGCTACAGAGAAGCGCAACGTACATCCCGGTAGAGTTATCTACCTCTGTTGGTCAGAGTAGAAGCAGTACGTAAACCACTGAAACGGAGTTCCTTTCGAAGTACTCAAACGTCATCCAAAGCACATTGTCATCCATATCAAAGGTGGAAAGGAAACGATATCCATCCTTAGATTGAAACCAGCCTTTATTAAAAACGAACTAGGTGGAGACGGGTCTACTAATACAAATCAATAAAACAAAGCAGTCAAGCGATAGATAACAATAACAGGGAAGTGAAACGTAAAACAAGATCAGGTTGCCACGTACATTTCTACGATAGGTTATCATATGCATGATATTTTCAGTGTATGGTTAGGGTGAAATCACCCTTGAAAGAAAAGAACTAACTTCCAGTAGATATTACTCTCAGATAACTTTGGAGTAACTTGCAGTCATAGACTATTTCCACTTACCCGCCCCTTAACTCTGAATAGTGAGTTTGCCGGTCGTGTTTAAAACGGGTGCTATCTATTATCTGGGCCTCCGAATCGCCTTATTTTGAGTCCGACGATCGGCACCTAGTGTTCTCAGCAATAATTGTTGACT
Source organism: Atriophallophorus winterbourni (assembly GCA_013407085.1). Taxonomy (NCBI): domain Eukaryota; kingdom Metazoa; phylum Platyhelminthes; class Trematoda; order Plagiorchiida; family Microphallidae; genus Atriophallophorus; species Atriophallophorus winterbourni. The sequence goes on from JACCGJ010009909.1 coordinate 93,777, forward strand.
GTGCAGACGACCAGTGTCTCTACACATTTATTGTTGTAGTGTGGTGATTGTTCGAATAGCAATCAATAATTCTGTTATTCATATTCTTGTTGGTAAAACTTATATACATCAATATGTACCGCGTAATCCGAATACTAAGCGTGGTTTATTCTCATTTCTATTCTTGGGCTGGTTGTTTCATTCAATTCAATTCAATACAATTCATTACAATTGGCGTCGCGATCAGCTATGTCGGATCTCTCAATATTCATGGAATCCCAAGAGAAATCGAAAGGATATCAGGAACGTTTTGAACTTTAGTCTCTCACCCAGGGTGAAATGTCTTACTCAATTATTACTGCGCATTTTCTTACTACAGCAGGAGAAGATGCTTATTCTCTGTTTAAAAATTTATCATTCCCTATCCCACCTTCCGAGACGACTTTCAATGAATTAAAATCAATTTTCTTAGCTCATGTCACTCCAAAAAATTTCGAAATTGCTGAACGTGCTTGCTTCAATACAATTTAGTTAGTTTGTCGAAATTGTAAGACATGTTATGTGCATAGTAATGATACAGAAGTCGTCAATGTTGAAATTCAAATCAACTCACTAACTTTATCAGTTTTACCATCAATGGTTTCTAATATTCGCAAACGTATATTCAGTAGTTATGATTCCAAAGAATTTATACTCGATACAGGAAGTGTGAAATCATTGATTTCATTGAATGACTTGAAACATTTTGCCCCTGATGCTCAAATTCGTCAATCTGACATTAAGATTCACGGAGTTACTGGACATTCTGTATCTGTCGCCGGAGTGTGTTCTATTACACTCAGATACGGTGTAGCAATTTGTAATTTCACTTTCTTTATAAATGTATTTTCGTTTCCATCAATGCTTCTTTTAATCAGCGATTCATACATAGTTATATTTGTAACATTTTTATCCATTTTTATCGTTTTGTTCCGATAATCGATATTGACACATCGATCTATCGATTGCTTCTTGTTCTCATCACTTAAAGACTATTGATCTTCCGTTCAGTAAATGAGTTGTTTTTACTCATCTTGGGTATCGCATTCTGTAAATACTCAATTAAAAACAATATACTTTTTTCCGCGCGCGTGGTTCTTCTTCTTATTTCGCTAGTGCTACATTATTGCGTGTTTAAGAATCACGACGGTTAACAGCAAAATTGACGTGTCGCCACATTTTTCAAATTCGCTAATTACTATTGCCGATCTACCGGAGTTCGGAGTTGAAATAATTTTGTGTGTGGATATTTGCATTGGACACTGATTTTTAACTTACCGTGAGTTTAATCCTTTGTCTGCTTTTACTGTAACATTTTCTTGTTATATTTTTGAACTTATTTATTACGTAACTGGTGATTCCATTTTCCATTTTTCGCTCAGAACTCCCATAATTTCAATTTTGTCGTTATGTCGTTCGAACCTAGTGACACGTCCGATTCTCAGTTGAACGTTAATGGATGCAACACCCCAGCTTTTGATCCAGCTAACTTACATATTTGATTCATTCAGCTCGAATATTTGTTTCGTTTTAAACGGATTACTAAACAAAAACCATGTTTTCTTCCATGCAATCTCAGATACCGTCGTATATTGCGAAAGACGTTCTAGACGTTCTTGATTCGATGCCCGAAAATTCGCCATATGACACCCTGAAAGCCGCTGTTCCTAAACGCACTATGACTTCTGACGAGGCGAGTTTACAACAATTACTTGCTGGTATAGAGCTCCGGGACAGAACTCCATCACTGCTTGTGCAACACACGCGTTTCCTTGTGAGTAACACAAAGTTGGACGATTTCGTATTGCAGTAACTCTGGTTAAATTGTTTTCCATGCAGTAACAAAGCTATCCTTGCCGTGTCTGTCGTTAAAGTTTGTATAGACACCCTGGCTGAACTCGCCGACAAAATTAACGAAAATTTAGGCGGAACCAATGTTAACCAGGCAGCCAAATGGAGTTACGTATCAAAGCTAGATGCCTCCACAGCAACGTTGATTAGAGAGCCTTCATCATTACAGTTCACAATTTATAACATGGAAAGTTCTAAAAAACCCCGATTTTCACTTCGCCATCGATCCAGAAGTAGAAGTCGTTCTCGTGCTCGCGATGCTAACTGCTTTTGCTATTATCAGCGCCGCTTTGGAGAATCCGCGCGCTGCTGCCGTCAAGGCTGTAAACATTCTAATGCACACACAGCCACCAAGTCGGAAAACCAGGTTGCCAGTCAGTAATGGCGACGGCTGCTCCTTGCAAAATCGCTAGTCGCCTCCTGTATGTATGATGCATCGAATAAACTCAACTTTCTCGTAAACACTGGTGTGAAGTTAGCGTTATACCGCGTAGCTGCGAAAAACGTGACCTGCGTCCATCAGACATCAGACTGCAGGCGGCTAACGAATCGAAAATATTGGCTTACGGTGAGAAACTTTCGAAACTCGATCTCGGACTTAGACGTGCTTCCCCTTTCGTCTTCTCGATGTTTAGAAACCTATCAACGGTATTGATTCCCTGTCGAGATAACTTTTTGTAGTCGATCTCCAGAACCGACGGCTACACGACAATACCACGTCACTAAACCCGTCCGGTAAAATATGCTCCACCATCTCACCCAGTCTTTGCATATTAGTGCCGAACAGTGCCACATATAGCGACATCCTGCGTGAATTCTAGAACTTAACACGCGTAGCATCATACACGGAGCGACTTATCCACGATGTTCATCATTACATCGTCACTAAAGGGCCTCCAGTTTTGCTAAGGCTTGAAGGCTACCACCAGGAAACTGAAAACAGAAAAATGCAAATTTGAACATATGGCTACGTTGGGTATAATCAGGCCATCCACTAGCCCGTGGGCTTCGCCATTACATATGGTCTCCAAGAAGAATGGCGAATGGAGACCTTGCGGCGATTATCGTGCGTTGAATAGTGTTACACAACCTGACCGCAAACCTAGTCCGCACATTCAAGGTTTTTCGCTTAGCCTTCACGAAAAATCTGTATTCTCCAAATTGGACCTCGTACGTGCATACCACCAGATTTCAATGGCCCGTGATGATATTGCTAAGACAGCTTTAATGACGCCATTTGGTCTATTCGAATTCCTTCGCATGCTCTTCGGTTTGCGCAACGCAGCACAGTCTTTTCAAAGGTTCATGGATCAAATTCTTCGTGGTCTTGATTTCGTCTTCGTGTATATCGACGATGTATTAGTAGCTAGTTCATCAAACGATGAGCATGTACGACACCTCCGTGAAATCTTCCAACGGTTCGCCTAAAACGGCGTTACTATCAATCCCGACAAATGCGTTTTTGTTGAGTCAACTATTGATTTTCTTGGCCATATGATTGACAGTAATGGGATAAGTCCATTACCCGAAAAGAAACGGTCCATACTTAAATATCTAATGCCACAATCAATCGAGAGCTTACGCCGTTTCCTAGACGTAGTTAATTATTACAGACGATTTATTCCAAACGCTGGTAAGATACTTCAACTGCTCAAAGGTATGCTTAAAGGTAATCCTAAAATTTGTCAATTACAACCGCTACAGAATCCGTATTGGTCGAGGTTAAAGAACTTTTCAGCAACGCTTCCGCTCTAAGTCACTTAAAAACCGACGATAACGCGCATTTGGTCCTGAAAACCGACGCATCACAAGTTGCAGTCGAGGCCGTGCTACAAGAAGAAGTAAACGGAGAAATTGATTTTTTTATTTTTGCCGCGTCACTTTATAGCCTCTGGTGATGCGAGCTTGCAATCCGTTTGTACAGCTATCAAGACGGATGTTTCAAATATTCCATTGAGTGATAACTCCGCTTCAGTTACGAATGTGCAGCGCCCCAATGGTTGCATTTCTCGAGAAAACGCTTGGAGTCGAGTACCAGGAGCATCTGGTGGCAGTTCTAAGATGGAAGCTGGAATAAATTCTAGTATACGTGATACCGATATTCCTACACTTCAAAGTGGTGTTTCCCATGCTTCCCAGACTAGTAGTTCGGTATCAAACAACCGTAGCAAAGATAAGGCTAAAAAGTTATCAAACGCTAGCTCTACAGAAGAAACCGGGCAAAACGCGTTTAAAAACCACACATCTGGTGGTTCCCAAAAGAAAAATTGGGAGCAGGTGAATATCGAGTGTATATTTTCAAAACTTGTTTGCTTTGACAACGAAATTGACAGTTCTAGCAGATGGGCTAGAGCAACAGATCATGACATAGAGAATCAACAGAACGGAAGTTGTAGTTGATGCTGCCAGTGCTCATGATAAATCGTGCGTTGCTTCACAGCTATCCGTTGGCCTTCCCAATGCACCTAATCGGTCTCGTTCCTTCGTTAGGTTAGTACGTTCCCAGAAGACATCACGTCTACCTTGCCGGCAAGCAACTGGTAATCCTAACTCTGGAAATTTTGTCCGCGGGTCGTTCGGAGAGAATGGATTTTATGCTCGTTCAGGTTCTACTCGGCCTTGAAATTCGCGTATGCCTTCTGTTCCACAGCTGTTATCACTGCCAATATATGGAACTAACCCACAACAAACCTTGTCTACAGCCCTCCTCCCAACCTTTGGATACCCACTCTTTATGTTATACCCGACTACTCATAATCCAAATGCTGTACTTCCGGGGGCTTTCAATGTGCCCGCCTCGAATCCAGGCGCTCCTACCGTCGTAAGCTCTTCATACAGTGCTCCAATATCCGTGGTCTCTGAAGGTACCGCAATCCCGACTTCTAGTTCGTCACTTGCCACAAATCCTACTACAAACCGCTTACTATGCACTTTTCTTCCTTTTTCAACAATTGCGCAACCTACCAGTTTGTGTTTCCTGGCAACCTCTTGCCATGATCCCGTAATCCTTATTCGTCACCAGATTCTTCATCAAGTCGAATTTTATTTCTGTATTACAAATCTGGCTGAAGATGTTTTTCTTCGGAAGCACATGGATCTAAATGGATGGGTTAATGTTTCGGTCATCGCTGGTTTCAAGAGAATTGCTTCGTTATCCTCTGATTTGAACGAAATTTTGGAGGCTATTCGTGTGAGTCCCGTTTTGGATGTCGACTCCGAGCATGCGAGGGTTCTTTGTGAAGATTGTCCACAAATGTTTGTATTGCCTTCTGCGGCCCGTAGTAAACTTGACCAAGTCAAATCCACCAATTTGAATCTCGACGCCCCCGAATTCGTACCTTCTAATATTTTCCCATCCGGAGATGCCGGATCGAGTTCGCAAGCGTCACAGCATTCTGCCGTTGGTCAAGAAGAACTTAATTTCAGTTTAACAACCGAAACACAGCCCGGAATGGATCAACCACAAAAGGAGTCCGTAGCTGACGGTGTTCGGACGTCCATTTTGCAACGCAGACGAACCTATTCGGCCACATCCGATGAAGACCTTGATGATACCATTCTCTCCGGTTTACTTGTGTTTGCGCTTTCAGCGGCTGAAGGTACCCGATACTCTACATGATGTATTGTCGCGAGCTCTGCTACTTCGACAACTAAAACGCCCTCATCCAGTCTTTCTGCTGCCGAACATGTTTTGGATGCCATCGTCGAAGATCTTTGTAAATCCGTGTCTGAGTCCAAACTTGACTCCGATACAGTCTCCACATCGTTGTCCGAGCCGCTTTCGGTTATCACTACTTCTAAGGCTGTCTCCACGGCCCGAGTGGACTCAACCGTCTGTTCGCCAACTCAAGAAACCCTGCCCTCCGTGGATTTGAATATTCAGACGCCTTCAATCATGTGTCCTGCTTCATTCTTCCCGTATCATTCAGCGCCATATAGTCCTTCTCCTCACGTCTCTGTCGCTGCTCCTGCATCAGTCCTATTTCCTGGCATGGCCCATGGTGGCGCTGTTTCCGCTCAATTCTTTGGGTTCCCATCTGCAACAGCCCTGCCAACTCAAGAAGCTGTGTTTTTGACACCTTTTGGCAGGCTGTATGCAAATCAACCATCCCCGTTTTACTATCTGACTCAGATGAATCCTTAACAGCTGCTGGCGATACCGTTTCATGGTTCACCACCCATGCCACCTAATGTCACGTGGCCTGTTGACCAACAGCAACAGCAAGCCCCGAAGCAAGACGTTGAAAGTCGAATTGCTGGTTCCTTTCCTGTCACTAAAGAAACTATAAGCCCACCTGCACGGCAAATGTTTCCACGTAAGCGTTGTCAATCTGGAGGAGAATACACGACCTCTGCTCATTCTCATGTTGAATTCTTATTACACCCTTCTCAAGCCGCTCCGATATCGGATACCATTGACAAAATGTCTACTTCTGTGGAATTTTTACATCCGCATCAGAATTTAATCCAGCAAAAAGGCTTCACGTTCCACGCTCACAATCAGTTCCGCTCGAAATGTTTGAAGGACCGAGAATCAAAAGGAAAAGGACTTTCTCAGAAAATAAATGTGCTCTATAGCTTTTTGTCTTTCTTCCTCCGTGAGCACTTCAATCGAAGTATGTACAAGGAATTCAAAAAGCATGCACTTGATGATGCCAAAAACGGTGCCCGGTACGGCATGGAATGTTTGTTTTGATTCTACAGCTACGGATTGGAAAAACGCTTTCGGAAAGACATCTTCAAAGACTTCCAGGAAGAAACTTTACGCGAATACGATGATGGGCAATTGTATGGCTTTGAAAAATTCTGGGCTTTCATTCACTGCAGGATTTGTTGAATAACAAATATTGAAACTTGGAAGATTTTCAATTAAACTTTAAACCTCCAGTTGGTTTTTTCGTGAACAAATCCCGTCGGCCTACTAAGTCTGAATCAGCTTCTCTCAGCACCTCGTCTCATGATATTGCGTCCGTGACCAATGTGACTACCAGTTCTGCGGCGGTAAAAATTTGCGAACAGCTGATCTCTCGAGTCTTTTTTAGGTTCAGTCCATCCGCATTACCACAACATATTCGTATCCCAAAATCATTTGTGGTCAATCAGGACGTCAGAAGTGGTCTTACTTTTTACATTCAGCCATGATCATACTACACCAATTTCTCATCCAATCAATTAGATTGAACAGTGTACTTCAACTTATATTATCACGCGCTATCTGTAGCTATTAGATACGGACATTTTGTTATTAGTACCCAGCCGAGTGTTTTTTTTCTTTTTTTGCTTTGTACATACCTCGATTTTACCTTGACTCAATTAATTGGTTTCTGGTCCCATCTCTTATCTAGCTACGTATTGTCTCACTTGGTAAAGACTGCGATCGTTTTCTTTTTGAAATTTTACATTCTTCTTTGTCTATTTGGTCTTCCCGGTTACGCACATATATCTGCGCTGATTGTTGCAAATCCGAACACTGCATATTGTCATTGCTTCTAACATTTGTTCCATCTTTCGAAGCAGTAGTTGGCACTCGTTCAAACACATTTTCCTTAATGCTCACGTTTGTTGGTTTTTCGTACTGCGTTTATCTCGTCTGCTTGTGTATGCACATTCGATCGCACTTATTTTGAACGTTCACAAGCTTTTATTGTCGATATCTTGACCCTATTTTCGCCGGCCTGCGTTTCTTATTGTATTTCACCTTTGTTCTGTATGCTCCGGAGTGGTAGCGTTGTGAGTTACATCTTTGGTTCTACGCTGGTGTCGACATCGATCATTCCATTCTACACAATCTTTGCCTTGTTGCTGATTATGATGGCTGCGTGCGCGCCTGGTGTTATTGTTGTTCAGCTCGGAATGCATCTACGCTAAAGAGTGGATTTTGGTTTTCCAAACTGTAACTGCATTGATTTGTGAATTTAACTTACATCCAGCTTTCCCTGTGATGTCAGCTGAGCTGAATACATTGTTTTAATTTGTAAAAAAATTTAACTACCTTCCTTTTTCTCACGAAAGTTACAACCAGCCGAGACAAGGTATAGCACTTTTGAACGCGAAATCCTCGCCATTTACCTAGCTATTGAACACTTTCGTCACCTACTCGAAGGACTCACTTTTACTGTGTTCACCGATCACAAGTCAATCGATTATGCGTTCCGTTCTCCGACAGACCGAATCTTTCCAGGAGAAATTCGACAACTCGAATTCATCGCGCAGTTCACCACAGATATTAGACACATTGATGGTGACCGTAACATCGTCGCTGATGCCTTATTGCGTTGTACTATCCAGCAAATAAGCAACCCAGTACTCGACCTCAGAGAACATGCCAGTCGTCAGAAAAAATACGCTGAATTTTCCGAAATCGTCGCAAATAAGTCACTCAAATTTGCCCTTTGCCGCTGCTAGATTGCAATGCCAAGATCCACTGCGATATATCAACCGGTAAGCCCAGACCCTTTGTCCCGCAAATATATCGCCAGAAGATTTTAGATCACTTTCATGGACTGTCGCACCCAAGCATACGCTAAACCACAAAACTCGTAACAGATCGTTTCATCTGGCACAATATGCAACGCGAAAATCGTCAATGGGCGAAACACTGTGTTACTTGCCAGAGCAGCAAAATCTACCGGCACACCGGTGCCCCTGAGCACAAATCGTTTACCTGACGGTCGATTAAAGCATGTTAACCCGGACATCGTTAATCCTTAACCTGTTTTTCTAACGTATAGCTATATCCTGTCCTGTGTCGACAGATATACACACTGGCCCATTGCAGATCGTTTGCGTGATATTTCTATCGAAACAATCGCACGAACATTCATCGATCCTTGGATGTCCATCTTTATTGTGCCTACTACCATTACCACTGACAGAGGATCGCAATTTACAAATGTTTTGTTTCGCGAACTAAGCCGCTTACTAGGATGTGATCATCTGCGTACGACCTCAGACCATCTTGCAGCTAATGGACTAGTTGAACTTTTCCACGTGTTGCCGATCGTCCATCATTTATCCGCAATGACATCAAGAGTTGTCCCTGCGTCTTTGTTAGAGTCGATGCTGTTAGAAAGCCCTTAAAAACTCCGTACGAAGGACTATTCAAAGTAATGGGACGCAAAGAGACATATTTCGTTCTGCTACGCAACGGCATCGCAGACAAAGTTAGCATCGATCGCTTGAAACCTGCTTACGTCGAATAAAAGTCATTACAAGAGGCTACCCATTCGACTCCACCCGCACAACCTATGACGAACAGTGATGATATCTCAAATCGGCCCTTACCCGTAAAATGTAACCCTTCACCACGTAAAACACGTACCGGCCATAGAGTGAGGTTCCTCGCAATACTGGTTAAATACATAACATAAACGAAGTATCGAGCATTCATCCGACTACTCACGCTCTAGGATGTAAGTTCTGTAGCAATTTGTGACTTCACTTTATTTTCAAATGTATTTCTATTGATGCTTCTTTCAATCAGCGATTGATACATACTTATGTTTGTAACATTTTTATCTATGAATTTAGAAATTATCGTTTTGTTCCAATAATCGATATTGCCACAACGATCTATCGATTTTTTCTTGTTCTCATCACTTAAAGACTATTGATCTTCCGTTCGTTAAATGAGTTGTTTTTACTCATCTTGGGTATCGCATTTTGTAAATACTCATTTATTAACAATATACTTTTTCCACGCGCATTCTTCTTCTGCTTTGTTCGCTGGTGCTGTATTATTGCGTGTTTGCGGATCACGACGGTTAACGGCAATATTGACGTGTGTCCACATTTTTCAGCTTCGCAAATTACTATTGCCGATCTACCGGTGTTCGGAGTTGAAATAAGTTTGTGTGTGGATATTTGCATTGGACATTGAATTATAACTTACCGTGAGTTCGTTCCTTTGTCTGCTTTTACTGTAACATTTTCCTGTTATATTTTTGCACGCATCCACTACAACAGTACTGCAAAACCAGTTGAGCGTTCATTGATTGTCGCGAAATCTGTTCCAAATTTTCTTGGCATAAAATCGCTAAAATTAGTCGATGTTGCCTTTTCCTTTTTGTCGATAAGTTCATTATCAAAATTTGACTCTCATGACATAAAAGATTTAATTCGTCAGTGTTCAAAGCTTTTCAGTGGCATGAAAATAAAACCAATCCATTTAGAAATAACTGGTTATCCTATATTTTTGAAACGTCGGCTGATTTCAGATGGTTTAATGGAACCTGTTCGAAAAGTGATTAATTCTTTGTGTGAACGTGAAGGTTTTTGTTCTAGTGGCAGCCTCCAAATGGGCCACGCCAATAGTTACACCTCTGAAAAGAGATGGTCAAACGCCCCGTCTTTGTGGAGATTACAGTGTGACACTGAACCCTCGATTAATGAAACGAGGGTGTAAAGCTGAGGAGCCTGAAGCTATATTATCTCGTTTACATGGTTCATGTGTTTTCTCGAAAATCGATCGGAAGAATGTCTATCTACAGATACCACTTGATAAAACATGAAGTAAAGCTACTACCATTAACACGCTATTTGGATTATATCGTCATAAGTTTCTTCGGTTTAGATTATCTGTTTCAACAACTGTATTTCAAGATGTGATGAACAATATTGTTGATGGTCTCCCAGGTGTCGAAGTCTATTAAGACGACATTATTATTCATGTACCCGATAATCGTGTTCACAATCAACGTTTATTATATTTATTCTCTCGTTTGAAACATTATAACGTGAAATTAAATCCGGATAAATGCCTCATTTATGTTAATGAGATTGGTTGTCTTGGATTCCGTGTATCTTCTAATGTACTCCGTCCAGACCAGAATCGTCTTAAACCTTTATTGGAAATGAAATCGCTTAATTCTTTTAGTGAACTTTGATCGGTAATGGAAGTGTTACAATATTATTCTAAATTCATCCCTAATTTTGCAACAGTTGCTAATTCATTGTTTACATTATTCAATGCTACAACGTTTAAGTGGACTTTCGAACATGAAAAGACACTTTGTAATCTTTTATCCATATTGCAATCCAGTGCTGTACTTAAGCCGTTCACGCTAAATTTGCGTTCTGTTTTAATCATGGATGCTTCTCCTCATGGAATTTGTGCTGTTTTGGAGCAAAATGATCAGTCGGTATTGTGTATTTCACGTCGACTGAGTAAAGCAGAACAAAGTCATACTTAGACTCATCAAAAAGCGTTTGCTGTTTATTGGGCTGTCAAAAGTTCACACAAAAATTTATTTGGTCATGAGTTCACTATAGTAACCGATCACGAAGCACTGAAATTTATTTACAATCCGACATCTTCATTGGCAAAATCTACTGCAGCATTGGTTCAGAGATGGAGCATAGCTCTTAGTGCATGTAATTACACCATCGAACATCGCATTGCAAAACAAATTCCGCATGTAGATCTCTTATCCCGTAATGCTGTGGCGTATGAAAAGACTGGCAGTACAGAATGCTTGTTGGTTCTGTGTATCTCGTTCAGATTTAGGATTTGAAACAAAGAAATGTTTTGGTCCGATAATGGCTGCAGTTAAACGAGATTGGTCATCCACTTCCAAGAAAAAATATCCAGCTTACTATCAGCGTCGTAATGAATTATGCCTAACACCTGAAGGTCTGTTGTCTGTAAATGATCGTATTGTTATTCCTCCCTCGCTTCGCAAACTTAATACTTGATGATTTGCATTCGGGACACTTGGGCATTATAAAAATGAAATCGTTGGCCAGACAATTATGCTGGTGGCCTGAGATTGATACTGAAATCCGTAAAACCGCTTTTTCTTGCTATTCCTGTAAACACAAGTTATTCCTTTAGCCATCAAAATAGATTTCATGGCCATTAGTTGTGAAGCCTAGCACCGTATTTATATGGATTACTGCAGGCCATTTCTAAAGAAATACTATGCTCTTGTGTTCATCGAATCGTATTCAAAATGCCCCGAATTTTTCCTTACTACTAAACTCAATTCTGGTTTAAAAATGATTGCATTACGAGAGGTTTTCAGTCGTGAAGTTGTGCCTATAGCTGTTGTGAGTGGTGATGGAAGCTATTTCTCTGCTTTGTGTGTTACTCAGTGGCTACATTCACTTGGTTGGCGACATTTGTTTACTGCACCCAGACATCCACAGTCGAATGGATTATCCGAAAACTTTGTAGCTACGCCAAAACGTGCCAAATCCTCTCGTTCTCCAAAAACATTTAATGAACTTGATCGTTGTATTGACAATTTCTTGCTCCAATATCGTAATAGTAAACATTCAACTACTGGAAATACACCATTCTTGTTATCAAAATCTCGATTCTTGAGATCAAATCTGCTGGAACTTGGATCGGCTGAAGTATCATATTATCGCGTAAATGATTACCATCCAAGTACCGCTATTGTATTAAACGAAATAGGATGAACTGTGGTAAACATACTTGATCTGGTAGACGGAAATTTGCACAAGCGTCATGTAGATCAAATCATCTACCAGGATCCAGGTCAGTTACGTTCTAATAATGGTTGCGTTAGCAATCATAACACAACACCTCTGGATACTTCCGAGAATGCTGAATCTAGTGAACCTGTCAGACGATCGGAAAGACTGAGGAACAAACCTATTCCAGATTAAACAAATTCAAGCACGATCGGGAACTGCGTTGGATGCGGTGATTGTTCGAATAACAATCAATAACAGCCAGATACCGGTAGTGGTGTGTAAGGGACGAGGATGTGAGCAACACATTACTTCAATCAATAAAACTGTTATTCATGTTCTCGTTGTTAAAACTAATATACATCAATATATACCGCGTAATTCGAATACTGAGCGTGGTTTATTCTCATTTCTATTCTTGGGCTGGTTGTTTTATTTCATTCAGTAGGAAACAATTCAATACAATTCAATACAATATTTCTACTTATCCGTTCCGTAAACTCTGGATAACGAGTTTGCCGGTTGCGTTTAAAACGGGTGCTATATATTATTTGGGCCTCCGAATCTCCATTTTTAAGCCCGCCGATCGGCACCCAGTGTTCTCAGCAATAATTGTGGAGTATGCAGACGACAAGTTTCTCTACACATTTATTGTTGTGGACTTCTATTTTTTCCATCTTTCGCTAGAATGTAATTCAAACGTCTGTCTGGATTACACGTATATTGATTGGCATTTGTCGCCCGACCAGTGTCATTGACCGTTCAAATAATCATAAAGTGCGACATTTATGAGGAAGTTGTTACTAAGAGCAAGAATCAAAAGAATATCAGAGACAAAATAATCAAAAGGCAGCAAACAACAGTATGGCTTATCTCTATTCTATTTCTCCTTGATTGTACTGCATTACTCTGTCACTCCAGAATAGATAACATTTGGAATATGAGTGTAATTCTGTGAGCCAAGACGAGGGGGTTCAGAAGAAAAAGCCGTCGCTAGAATGCAGTCCTCAGAAAACATCAATATAGCCAACCGGAAAACTATAAATTTATAGACTTGACGCTGAGGAGGTTGAGATAACAAAGGCTGTTTTTACCCAGCTCATGAATGCTTGTTCTCTGTTCGTACTAACACTCTCGATCGGAGGATGTGTCTGTGTAAAAAAAGTAACGTTACCATCAAACCACTCATAATAAATCATTAGAAAATAGTTTTTCATAAATATGCAATCACACTTTTTTATTTGGTAGACAACGGTAGCTTAAAAACATAGTCAAACAATGCATTTTAAACTGATTTTTTCGGCTACGTATTTCTACTGTTTGTTACCGTTCTCAGACGCTTCTTGCGACAGTACATCAGCAGTTTATGCATCGTCCTCAATGAGGTACCCGGAATTCCTTTAGGCAGAATAATTCCTTACTTTCTCACCTTCAACGCAAAGAGAACAGCTTTGATAGGAATAAATTCAAACGTGGCTTTTGGACTTCGCGTAATCAGCTGTCCTGTGAGTGTTTAAAAAGTCAGCAATCTGCTTTGCTGCCATTTGATAAACGAGGCTATCATAAAGTATTATATGCATAAATGATTGTATAATTTCGATGTAGTGGATTCGAGAAAAAGCTGTACCAGGTGATCAACTCGATGATACGAGAGATCAAGCTTACCGAGATAGAGAACAGAACATCACGGGATTTTTATGAAATGACCAAGCCGAGACTCAGGACACAAGTTCACAGGTCCCAGAGCTGGACAGCCCCTGTGTTTATATAGAGAACAGAAAGGGGTGTGCGAAGTAAGCGGTAAGGACATTGAAGCGTAAGGTTACAACATGTCACAGCATGCATCTGCAATGTTCGGATAAAGACATTACCGAAGTCGCATGTGTCATGGGTGAGGACGCCTCACCCAACACCCCCACGTAAAACTTTCATACTTTGTCCTCCCTGGGTCAACCTGTAACCAGGTTGCTGGTTTGAGAATTCTGTCACATCGCCTAAAATTAGCTGGATTTAATGTTTCGGTGGTTTCTGTGGTTTGAACGGGTAATCCTAATGTGTCTATTAATATATCTAGTGGGACGCTAGCATTAACTAGAGGTTTGCATTGAGTATTTGTAGGTGCAGGACGTAATTGGTTGCGATGGCGTACCCATACACCATCTAGAACGGTCACTTCATAGAGGACAGAACCTCGAAGATTGATGATTCGTCCGTAAACCTAATGGTTTCTGTTCGAGCGATGGTTACGAACCCAAACATATGTCCCATTACTTAGTAGATAACTGTTTCTCATAAAACGTTCTTCTTGGTCTTGTGTTTGAGTTGGTAACATACTCGTAAGTGTTGTACGCAATTTACGCCCCTTTGGAACTTCTGCTGGCGAATATTGGTTATGCAAACCTGGATGCAGTGCTGACGGGTAGACCAGTAATAATCTTTGAAGCACTTACATAGTTGTCTCCTCTCCACGCACTTTTAAAAGTGCTCATTTGAAGGTGTCAACAAAGCGTTCTGCTTGACCGTTTGATTGGGGGTGGTAGGTCGGAGACCGGAGGTGATTAATATTGTGTGCTCTACAGAAATGTTCAAAATAGGCGGACAAGAATTGCGAACCGTTGTCGGAAACGATGATGTTTGGAAAGCCATGTTAACTGAAGATTCGCTTCGGTGCATTGGTGGTAGTGTTTGTAGTTGATGTGTTTACAAGAGTGATTTCTGGCCATCATAAATGAGCGCCAAACACAATGAGATAGGATACTTTATAGACTGGAACGGCTAAATCCAAGTGTACTTAATCCCAGGGTTGGGTTGTAGGCGGCCATTCAATTGGTTGTTGATGGGGGGGGAGATTTTGCAACTTGTTGGTACCCAGTGTAAGAACGAACCACATTTTTGATATCTTTGTCGATGCCCGGCCAGAACACGAGAGATCTTGCAATTGCCTTCATTCGACCGTTTCCCGGGTGTACCAGATGGAGTTATCTGAGAGCTCGAAAACGGAGAGAAGAGGAGATTATTACACGGTGAGTGTAAATGAGGCAATTATTATTGATAGAAAGGAGCCTACCTCGTCTTGAGAGGGTCAATTTTCTGTGGCCATTTCGTTTGGATGTATTCGATAGCTTTCCGGAGAATTGGGTCTAATTTTGTTTCCCTTTTGATAACTAACACTGTGAACGAGAGTGCTTTGACCACATCGGATAATTGGCGACCGAGTGTTTGCTTAGCTATGTTAGCAATTCCAAAGTATTGTTGCTGGTTAACATAAAGGATTGAGGATTCAAGAATTCATTGTTATAAAAGTTAATACTTTACAACACCACAGGATTACGGTATGAATAAAAACATGAAAAATACATTAGTATAAAAGCAAAACAGAATTTCAACTGTACGGCTCACGAATGATGCTTGGTTGCAAGTTCAAGTCCAATTTCGCTTTAAAAATCGGCAGGCAAGGAGAGTCCACCACATGTTGGGGTAGGTAATTCCAAATAAATATAGCACTTACGGCGAATAAATGAAGCCGACAATCAATACTGAAACTTGAAACGTAATGGGATAAGATATGTCCGCGTGTCACTTTCCCGTCACACAAATCAAGTACGTGTTGTAATGGATGTCCTTCTAGTAGCCACAATTCTATAGGTCAAAATAATGTCGCGTCGTATCCTCCTTTGGGTAAATCGTATAGACCCAGATGTTGCAATCTTTCGGTGTACGGAACATTGCGAAGAATCATCACTAACTTTGTTGCTCTATGATGGATTTATCGAAGAGAGCAATATTTTTTCGCAGTCAAGGAGCCCAGACCTGTACCGCATACTCCATCGCAGGACGAAGGTAGAAATGAATTATCCTTGGTAACGCTATCAGAGAGAATCTTCCAAATATTCTTCGAAGGATACCTAACAATCTGTTGGCCCGTCGATACATATTCTGGCAGTGCACTGTGTTCTTCAGGTTTCCGCTAATCCATACTGAAAGATCTTTTACTAACGAGCTTCGTGCTAGGTTTTCAGTTCCCAATCGATATGTCCGAGGAACATTCTTGCCAAGATGGAGCATCTTACATTTCTGTATGTCAAATGACATGTCAATCATGGCCTCTTAATTCGACAAACTGTCCAAATACATTTGTAGTTTCACACAATCCTCTGCAGAACTAGTTGTTGTCCAAATTTTCATATCATCCGCGAACAGGACCATTTCGGATGGTATGAGTAGGGGTAAATCGTTTATGTACAACAGAAAGAGAAATGGACCTAGCACAGATGCTTCTAGGACTCCACTGGTGGTTTTGAACGTTCGGAATAGCACTTTAACTCGGGTGTCGCGATCTGACAGATAGTCGCACAACCATGAGAGGAGTGGTTCACATGTTCCTAAACGCATTAGTTTAAAAAGAAGCAAATGATGGTTGACTCTGCCAGAATCTTCCAAAATGTCTAGGTAACAGACGTGGCTGAATGATCGTCAAAAAGATTGATAATGTCCGGGTGGGAATACGTGGAAAGAACCTTTTTCGTTTGTTTGGTGTCTTCCGGTTGGCTGTTTTATGACAGTAATCATTTTTGTGTCCTATTTGATTGCATTGCTTGCATCGATTTGCTGTGTCGGAGCATTCCCGGTGATAGTGCCATTCTTCGCAATGTCTGCATGAATACGGTGGCTTAAATTTTTGGGCTGTTTGGCAGCTTTGTTTGTAGTGGTAGATGCGGAGACTGGATTTTAAGTGTTGTTCTGCTGGATTGTAAGATTGTCACGAATGGTTGACTGCACAAAGGGTGGAGTCGTTTTTAATGTTCATGAGACGTCGGTGTTCTTCTCCGATGGCTTGGAGCGTCATAGTTGGATCATGCTAGAGACGATTTAGTAAGCGAGTCCGAATATCTGTAAATCGCGAGGATCGCAGAAAGCTAATAAAATAAGACTTTCAAATTAATAATCAGTCAGTGAGCGCAATTTGAAGCGTTCACACACTCTATTAACGTATCCAATTTGTGTCACAACATCCGTTATTTTTTCAATGACTAAATTAAGACAGCGATAACGAATACTAAATAGAGATGATTGCTCACCAAACATTGCTTGAGTGATTCGAATGTCTCTTCGAATGTATTTTTACGTGTCGAAAGTCACATTATTATCCGGCTCGAAGTGAAATTACATTAAAGATGACATGAGAGTTTCAATAGATGGAGATTTGGGATCATTCGCAGAAAAATTTGCTCCTTTTATCTGGAGTAATCCCTCGAGTAGCTCATGTCAAACAGACAATTGGGATTCAGCGGACATTATTAGAAACACCTGTCGCCAAGTTGCTATTTACTGGATTATGGAGACAGTTATTCCAGGTGATCAACTAGATGATACGAGAGACCAAGCCCACCGAGACAAAGAACAGAACAACACAGGATGGTTATGGAGTGACCAAGCCGAGACTCAGGACCCAGGTTCAGAGGTCATAGAGATAGACAAGGCCAGTGTTCATATAGAGAACAGAAAGGGGTGTGCGAAGTAAGCGGTCAGGGTATTGAAGCGGTTTAACTTTCTGCATACAGTGGATTACCCACTTGAACAACTCTTTCATCAACAAGAATTACGTGGTAGCAGATGTTAGGACTACAAGTTAATTATTCCACACTCTCGATCAAATTGTCGAAGTTTTTCCTTTTCATTTCGAGTTTGTTTCATATGGAACTGTCTTCCCCCCATATCATTTGTGCATCAAGCCTGAACATGTTCAAGGCTGAACTTGACAATTATATGTTGACTAAATCCACCATTGCACCGCAATACATAAGCTGGCTTTCTATATTGACACATCATCTTTTCTGTTTTCATGCATCCCCTATATTATTGATCTATGGTTACTGCAAGGTATTTGCTCTTTGCACCACTAAAACTTTGAATTACTTTGAAATTTAAATGTTTAAACTCTGCACGTGCTACAACAACCTTAGTTGTTTTTGTGCTCTGAATAAACCAGCAACTTGCGTACAAACTATCGGCCTAGTCTACACTCAATTTCTTCTGGGATGCAAATTTCAAGCTCTGTTCATGCACCGAAAACATTAGTTGTTTTTTATGCTATGAGTTAGTTTGTATCTTTAGTAGATTTTAATGACTCAATTTGCGATTCATTTCTCGTAGTTTGCATTGCCGAACTATGCACGTGCTACAGTAAAATCAGTGGTTTTTGTGTTCTGATTAAATGTTTAGCATCAGATCAAAGTTTTGCCCTAATTCAGTACTATTCAAATTTTCCTATAGTTTACGCTAAACTTTATCATTCATTTCAAAAACCTATGAATGCAATCCATGCTTTCAATGTTGTCATGGCTGGATCGGTTTTGCGGATAAGCTTACCAATTTCAAATAAATGCGTTTCCGTCATGCGTCTCATATATACTTTGGCAACTAATTCTAACATATTACATGCATCCGTAATCCTGTGTATAACGCAAGGAAGAGGCGTTGATAGGAGAA
Source organism: Atriophallophorus winterbourni (assembly GCA_013407085.1). Taxonomy (NCBI): domain Eukaryota; kingdom Metazoa; phylum Platyhelminthes; class Trematoda; order Plagiorchiida; family Microphallidae; genus Atriophallophorus; species Atriophallophorus winterbourni. Next base: position 112,572 of record JACCGJ010009909.1, read on the forward strand.
TGTTTGAGGACGGCTAAATCACGCCCTAATCCAGTTTTTATGGAATGTTTTGTAGTTGATAAGATTAAATTTTAAAATGGGGGCAGCGGGAAGATAATTTCCAGCGTCAGATCGGCAGCCGCTGTTTAAGATAGGTTCAATCACGCGGAGTTACAATCTTGTGTGACCAGCCCTCAATAAACAAAAAGCTAAGCTGGCTGGAAAGAGTTTTACATAGCTCTCAATGACAGAACCAGAGGCCATCAGGTGGGATGCCGTCCGAACCTGACAATATGTGGATTTAGCGAGATTACTCCGAGATTTTGGGATCCTGAATCGTCTAAATACTCACGTTTCAATAAAACTTTTGGTGCGAAGAAGTTTGTGCTATAAATCGAGAGAGCGATTGTGGTTTCCACCACGGTCTCAGTGAGTCTTTCACTGGTTTGACTTTTGCTTACGCGTTCACGATTTTCTATAGTAACCTGTGGTGCGTATGAATTTCGAGAGCAGCATCAATTAGTGCACTTCGATATACTCTCGAATAAGTGAAGTCAATTTGTTGCGTATCATACGAAAATTTTACCGAATAGGATGAAATGCTGTTGGATTTATGCAAAATCTACGCTGCTGGATTCAGCGCTATCCACACTTTTGTTCTACTGCGAACAACAAAATGAAGTTCATGTTCTGATCTTTGAGGAATGATGTGTGAGTTGTTTTCAATCTTTAGTTTAGGGAAATTTACATTTTCGTTCGATTGCGCGTTATTGTTTGTTATTGTTTCCGTCACCCAATACTGAATCTTGTCGAGTGATTCACTTCAGGCAAATTTATCTACGGACGAACCATCCTATTCAGATCGAGCCATTGCGGAGTACTACAAACATAGTCGATCATAATTATTGAATGGACACTAACATCCATCGGCACTTAAAATCCGATTGCTTCCGATGTTACCAGCAAATATGAGATTGATTGGCGGTCAAAAACCAATTATACCAGTCAATTCCTGAACATGGTTGTATAAATAAACTGGATGTAGTATTCCTCTAAATCCTTATTCAAACGTTTGTGGGGAGTGATCGACCCAGAGATAACGGGTAGGCAGACAATTATAATAATAATAATGATATTAAAAATAATAATAATAATAATAATAACAATGATAATAATAATAATAATAATAACAATAATAATAATAATGATAAGTTAATAATAATAATTAATAATAATAATAATAAAATATAATAATAATAATAATAAAATAATAATAATAATAATAATAATAATAATAATAATAATAATAATAATAATAATAATAATAATAATAATAATAATAATAATAATAATAATAATAATAATAATAATAATAATAATAATAATAATAATAATAATAATAATAATATAAATAATAATATAACGCACATAATAATTATCCTTTCTTGTTGAATTCAAGTCACGCGCTGAACACCGGGATCAACATTTCCTTGAACTATTTCGTAGATGAAAGGGACCGTTAAAACACATTAATAATGCAAACGTTTCCTTCAACCAGCCTTGAAGTTCACCAAATGTTATCCTCAAGGGTTAATTTGATGATTTGCTACTTCAACATGTCAACTGACGGTGATTTATCTTCGATATGAAAGTTACTAAAAATTTCTCCTCAATGTAGAGCAATCTGGACAAAACTCATCGTGCTACAGACATGTTGATGTTCACCGTTGTGATTGTTTGTTTGCCTAAATAAGATGAGCGTGTGTTTCATTATTTTTCTTGCGCGTAATAAACGCCTTTGATCAATCGATTTCACTTTTATTGTGCGATTCATGGGTGAACGCGTTTAGCGTTGGACAAGTTGACCTCATCGATGAATCAAGACACCATCAATGTGCGTGCATGCAAAGCAGCGGCTTACGTCGTTATTTTTGGGGTTATATATCGCTTACCACCATCGACCGCAGAAGACAAATCATGCTAGTTGAAAGACAACAGCGCATCAAGGCACGACAACGCGATGAAGTGCTACTTCTCGAGCATTTCGACCTTCTGCGGGTGTACTCAAGATGCCAGCATACAACGAACTAACTGGAGCACAAACTTCAATAAGTATTCGGCCTAGTACCTTTGTACAACCACTTTAACCAAACACAAATGAAAGAGACAGATTGGTCATCTATTCTGGACCTTGTTTTGACTTCAAACGCATCGTCAATCGAATCAATCGGATACGAAGCTCCATTGCGGTGGAGTGACGTTATGGTGTTTGTGTTCCATTATGTCTGCAGCGCTTTGAGAAAGCTACGAGTCAAATGTCTTCCGTAAACTCGAATTTTGGAGACTCAGAGCACCATTCTGAAAAGTAAACGAGCTCCAAATAAAAACATTAAAACTCATTGATAAACTATCATCAGATGCACATCCAATAAAACTTTTGATTTATTCTAAGCAAAGATGTCCGCATCTTTCGATTCTCATTTCTTAGTAGAACCAGAAAATAGATTAGACTAAAACGTCGAGATTTGGCCATGCATTGTTATCTTGCCACTTCTGAAACTTTGTTTCAATTTAACAGAATACGAATTAGAGTGACCATACTCGTTTAGCGTATAAAAAACAGTGTCAGCGACGCATGGTTGAGAGAATGGAATCTTATTCAAAATTACTGTACAGAATTGTGAATGAAAGAGCCGAGTGAAACAAGGGTTTTTCCGTTCATGACAGAATAAGGAATGGCTGCTTTAGTTCAAGAGTCATTGGACGAACTTGCTAGCTTCTACCCCCAAGTGTTCTGCCCGAATCAGCAATTATTGCATCTTGCCAATGCACAAGGGTGGTTGCAGGTCAACTGTTGGGAACTAAGGACCTGTCAGCCTGATTGTCTTAGAGCAATTGACGATGGCACTCGAGCAAGTGATTCCAGTAGTTGCTTCTATTCTATGGATGCGGTCTCAACGGTCTGTTACCTTAACGCAAGAGGCTGCCGAAACTGATGATCCTGCTCTAAGTAGCACGGGAAAAAAGTTCAGACCCCTCGGGTGCTTCGAGGGAGGGCCAAACAGGATTAGTTTCAGAAGCACGAATAACCAGTGCTCAAGTATTGTATGCAAATGTATGCAGCATAAGGAATAACTGGACTGAACTTTCTCTCTGCGTGGCTCACTCACACCCAAGGGTTATTGCGCTTTCTGAGACCTGGCTGTCTGCGATTGATGAGGTGCCGGTAAACATCAGCGAACAGTTTCTCGTCATAAAATGCGATAGACCGGGTGATAGGAGTGGCGGTGGAGTTGCACTGCTCTTGGTGTATGGTTTGCACAGCATCTGTGCAGGGATATCTCTAGCCATTGAAAACGTCCAAGTTGTTACGAGTATCCTGATTTGCTACAAGTCATCGCTCGCATTTGCTTGTGTCCACGCCACACCCATTGTATTCCAACAGGAGTTCACACAGCTTATTAAGACACTCGACGGTTTGCTTCACTCAGCTACCAGCGTACTTATCTTGGGTAATTTCAACCTACCAGACATAGATTTGCTTGTCCCCACTGGTGTAGTCACGCAGCAGTCTGACACCTTTCTCGAATGGCTCCATAATCATGCGTTGCACCAGCATATGAATGATCCTACAAGGTTTCGTCATAGATGCACTTGGTATTGTCGTTCCAGCTAGAAGCCATTAGGTTTTTAAAATACCTACCGCCGCTCGGCAAATCGATCACGTAATGTGAAGCTTCGAAACAATATTGCGTTCTCACAAACCTTTCTCTCGTCCTAGAAGAAATTTTAGGCTTGTAGACTGCGGTTTACTCTTGCAGACTTCAAAATCTTCCCTTTAGTTATAATAATAAAAATAATAATAATAATAATAATAATAATAATAATATCTATAATAATACATACTCACTAAATATATAATAAAATACTCAGAATCACTACTCCTACTACTCCTCAATAACTATCCCATAATCACTAATCCTCATAATCCTACTCTATATACTAATACAGACTCCTCATCATACTCCTATACTCATATCTAATCCTAATACCTCCTCCTCCTCGCCTCATCCTACCTCACTACTCATCCTACTACTACCTCTCCTCCTCCTACTCCTACTCTCCTCCATCTCCTCATCATCATACCTCATCCTCTCCTCACTACCTCATCCTCATCCTACTAATAACTACTATCCACTCCTCCTCCTCCTCCTCATCCTACTCATCCTCCTCATCCTACTATCCTACCTCCTCGCTCCTCCTCCTCATGCTCATCCTCCTCCTCCTCCTCCTACCTATAATCTCTCCTCCTCCTCCTCTCCGCACTCTCCGCCCTCCTCCTCCTCCCCTCCATCCTCCTCCTATCCTTCCTCCTCCTCCCTCACTACCTCTCCTCCTCCTCTCCTCCTCCTCCTACCTCCCCTCACTACTCCTCCTCCTCCTCCTACTCCTCCTCCTCCCTCCTCCCTCCTCCATCCTCTTGTTATCCTCTTCTTCTCTATTCTCATCCGCTTCCCTGTCTGTTGCCCCTGCTCCCTGTGTTCGTATCTACCCGCAGTTCCAGAGACACGCACGCCTCCGCTGCCGTGGTGTGAGAAGCATTAAAGGCCACCCTGGTGGTCTCCTCGAGTCCGTTGGTCAACCCGTAAACTGGATCGCCAATGGCGGCAATATAAGCTATCCCTCACTTCTGGTTCTTGGGCCGCTACAAAACCGCTCGGAATGCCTGTGGCAAATTACAATGTGTGCTTAAACAGGATTTTTCGTTATCTTTAGCTAGGGATGCTAAATCCAACCCTTAAAGGTTTTATAGCTACGCACAGTCAAAAGGAAAATCTGGGGAAAGCATAGGAGATTTGATACTGGAGGACGGTAAAGTAGCTGATACCGACCTTTTTGAGGCGGCTGCTTTCTTAGGGTTTTTCAGTAGCGTTCAACTACAGGATTATTCTTTAAACGCACCGTCAGGTCTGCTTGATCTAACACCTGGTGTCTATGTATTAGATAAGTTGTCCTTGAATGAGGCTGAGGTGTATGACGCACTTATCCATGTTCGTGTCAAAAAATCTGAATGACCGGATGGAATCTACTCAATTATGCTTAGAAATTTTGCCTCAGTGCGTACCGAATCGTTTTGTCAGCTCTTTAATTCATGTCGGCAACTGGAAGTGTTTCCCAGTAAGTAGAGGGTAGCTATAGTCGTGCCAATACACAAGGGTGGTTGTAGGTCAAATTTTGGGAACTATAGACCTGCCAGCCTGACTAACACCGTCTCAAAAGTACTAGAAAAACTATTGCGTGACAAACACTGACAGCATCTTAGTCCGCATTCTCTGTTGAGTGTAACTCAATATGGTTTACTTAAAGGTAGATCCTGCCTGACTAACCTTCTCACTTTTCTCGATACTGCAACTAAAATGTTGACGAAGGAAAGCCAGTCGAAGCCCTCTACTTAGATTTTAGCAAGGCTTTTGATTCCGTGAGTCACCGCCTTCTAGAGATCAAGCTAGCAGCAAAAGGTATACAGGGAAGTATACTTGCTTGGATAAAAGAATTCCTTACAGGAAGGACATTCAGAGTTCGGGTTGGATCCACGTTGTCTAGCCAGTAGGGTCCCTCAAGGTTCGGTGCTCGGTCATCTTCTATTCTTAATTTTTATTGATGACTTGTCGTCTGCGTTGAATTGTCCATGCTTCATTTTCGCGGATAATGTGAAGTTCATCGGATTGAGGAATAATGATGTACGACTTTGAGCGGGTCATAAACTGGTCATAGCAATGGGATCTCCCGTTGAACCTAAATGAGAGCCAACTCTTGTCAGCACTGGTTGAAAAAATTTCGGTCCAGGTGGCGGGGAATTCCCTCAGTGTTAACGCCACACAGTGTGTTAAGGTTTTGGGAGTGCCTGTTAAGGCTGACTTAAAATGGGAGGACCAATGTGCCGCTGTGGCTCAGCGTGCACGCAAGGTACATTTTCGGCTGAAATCAGTGCTATCGAGCAGAAGACCCGATGTTTTCCTGCCACTGTACAAGGAATTAGTTTGTCCGCATCTCGAATACTGTGTTCAGACGTGGTGTCCTCACTACACAAAGGACATCCTTCGACTTGAAAGCGTACAGCGCCTCGCAACTCGCATGATTGAGGGTCAGCGAGGGAAATCGTACGCTGCGCGCTTAATGCCTCTCAATCTTTTCTTCATTAGGCGTCGTCGTCTAAAATGTGACTTATTGGAAACCTTTAAGTTTTTGAAGGGTTTGAGTGACGTGCCAATGAACGATTTCTTTACCCTAATCCCCCAGGTGAGCAACCGGGGCCATTCACTTAAAAATGCTAAGAAACGATGTCGGGTAGACTCCATGAAACACTTTTTTAGCCTTAGGGTTGTAACGTTTGGAACATTCTTCCAGAACAACTCATATCCTGCAGTACCATCTCGAGTTTTAGACAGGGTTTGGACCGCAACTAAGGTAAGTTTTTTCCTGATTACTCTCCTTAATTGCTATACAAGCTTAGGTAGTTTAACTTATATCGTTATCCCGTAAATAAAGTAAGGGCTAGAGTTCTCTGTGTTTTTTATTCCATTTTACACGATGCTAATCCAGCTGACCTCTCACCGTGATGGTGAGGAGAAACTGCTTTTTCTTTTTATAGCATCAGCTATATTGCGGTGCTTCCTAAATACAATCCGGATAATCTCTTGTCGTCGTAATCGTCGGAGATTTCAAATAGACTAAAAGAAAAAACGTTTTGCAGTGGTGGATGCTTCCCTGCAACTTTCCACCGAAGGAAATTCTGGACGCTCGATTTTCTCGTTAGCCACATACTATCCTGTGCAAAGTGAGCTGAACTGAACTGAACATTGAACTGATTAAGTCGTTATTGACTCCCACCTACTATATCGGAAGAAATAACCGGGTGGGTACAACATTATCCCAGTTATTCCTCATGCATGTTATAGACACATCTCATGCTCTCCAGCTGATGTTTTAATCGGGAGACTTTGCCACGGTTGCGTACCGTCAGCATGGAAAGCTGGTGTGATAAAACTAATTTACAAGGGTGGCTATCGTTTCGACTTAACAAATTACAGACCAATCACGCTGCTCCCTTGTATCTGGAAAATTATATAAGAGCATCATATCTAATGAGCTTTTATCAGCAGCTCAATATGGGTTTCGCCGAAACATATCTTATCTGTCAAAGTTACTCATCAATCTAGACGATTGGACAACGTCCTGTTTCCTAGAAAAATAAGTTCATGTCCGCTATATTGATTTATCCAATCCATTTGCTATGGTCAACGTAAGCCTGCTTCTGTCAAAACTAGTGCAACATGGAATAACAGGAAAGTTATAATCGTTGATAACGAATGGATCGGCATTTGCGAGTCCGCATTGACGACGTTCTATAGAAAAACATCAACATCACCAGCAACTTCCCTCATGGTTAACTGATCGGGCCTATCCTTTTCTTGTTATACATAAAAGATATTTCGCATTTAGTACGACGCAATATGATTCTTTTTGATGAAATCAGATGCATTTCAACATACTTAAACCTGAAATTTTAAAAGTTCGCTGGCACTACTAGCATACATATAGCCTAGGCCATGTAAACTTGACTTGGACCAACTCTAAGAATGTTTTTGGTATCTGGATTACTTGAAACATGAGACTAAATAGTATTTGCCACAGTGTCTTCAACATGGCAAGAGGTATCTTCGGAACGCTAATAAGAATGTTCGGGTGGTCCTTTCCCTAAAGTCTCCCACGCATCAAAAATACTAACATCCATCCAACGATCATAGTTTTGGAAGTGTGGCTGCATTAAGAAATTAGATTGGTGGATAAAATTTACAACCGAGTGACGGAGCTAGTTGATGGTATGCAGCACATCCCATACCAAGAGCGAATGGCCATGC